>CAJVPT010004719.1:0-13057 GCA_910592055.1 Acaulospora colombiana | reverse complement strand
TCAAGTACCAATAAGAATATCAAAGAATATCAAAAAAATAATTATAAATAAATAGATAAAAATAGAAATAGAATGAAGATCTTGATTAAAAATAACTATTCAATGGTAGTAGACGCTATTTTTATCACAATATGCTTTATTAAATATTTATAAACTATATATATAATATCAATCACTAAAGCTAAAAAATATTTATTAGCTTACTTGTCTTTGTAATTATTACTCTAAGTGCAACTTTAGGAGTGATTTATTATTTTATTAGAAGTTTAGATAAAAATCCTTCCAACTTTTAATATCATTTCCTGCAGGTTACTACTGTAGATCACTTTTTTAAATTCTGACATTACTCAAAACCCAATTATCTCATTTCAAATCTAATCCTTTTTAATAAGATATCTTTTAGGTTTTTATTTTCTAATCTTTTTTTCTCTAGTATCAGAGCTTTCCTTTCTAGTCATATAGTTTTAGTACCTGTGAGGTTAGGAGGTCTTTTTATCTTATCCTTCTTTTGAATTCCTTATAACTTTTTTCATTTTATTATTCTTTTATATTTTGTGTTTTAGACCTTCTTCCAGAACTGATTAAAAGTTATACTTTGTAGCTTCTTAATTCATCTTGTTTTTTTTTTAATTTTTTTACTATGGTATTTAAGGTCTACTATCTTAAGTATAAGTTTATTTCTTATTAACTTTGTAAAAAAACTTAATATATCCTGACTAGTTGCTGAAAACTGTTTTATTAGTCTAAATATTTACTTGACTACTTCATATATTTTTTTACTGTCATCTACTATTAATCTAGTATTCTTCTCTTCTGCTTCATTTTTCCTTTCTTGTAAGAGTTTTTGAAATTTATCAAAACTTTTTCAAAACCTTTATTTTATATCTTCTTTATTTATTCCTTGTACATTGGATATTCTAGCAGCAATCAATTGTTTTTTCTTTCTAAAAATCACATATGGTACATTTCACTTGTTTGTATAAGTCTGATCTTATTATTGTCAGTTTACTCAATATTGGTAGCTTATCATTTGTCGGCTTGATAAAGCAAGCTTTTTCTTTGAGAATTTTTGAACGATGTATCCTATGTATGACTATTTATTCTCTTTCATATTAGATTTCTTATATAATGATAGGTCCCTAAAATATTTAGTATATAAAATTTTGCAGATGATTTATGTCTCTTTTTGAGAAACAAAATTCATAACTTTTCATTTCAATAAGGACAAAAGTCAGGAAATATTATAAATTAATGATTTGAATAATGGAGAACAATTAGTATAGTTTTTTTATAGTTATTAGTTTAAAAATTTAATGTTTTCTAGTGAGAAACATTTGATTTTTGTTTCTGCCTCTTTCTTTAGGGACCCATCTTTACCTATATATAGCCTTGTTGTTCTTGAATTTGATGTTTCTATTTTTTTTCCATTCTATTTTATAATATCTATTGATATGCTATAGTCTTATTATTCATTTTCTTAATGAATTGTTTTATAGAATCATCTAAAGTTTAATTCTGTTATTTGATTTCTATAAGGATTTTATATGAAATGAGATTTTTCCATTTACTATCAGAAGTTTGAGAGCATCTTTGATTAGAACATCTGCTTCATCATTATAGGGGTCTCAGGAGTATATCTTGATTTTAATAAACTTTAGATCTAAATCTTTTTTCTTGATCAGCTCTGCCATTCATATCTATAATAATTAGTTTTTATCTTTTAGCCATCTTTTATATGTTCTTTTTGGATTATTTTTCTCAACTATTTTCTAATTTGAGATATAGGCTTAACTATCTGTAAAGATTTTAATTGAGCTATCTATTGGAACTATCAAGAGTATTGTGACTATTGTTGTTAGTTCTGTACATGTGAATGAGAGTAAACTATTTATCTCTATTTGAAATATACTTTCTTTTTTTATATCACTTATTTGGATTCATACTACTCTTATTTTCATATTATTACTGCCATAATTAATTAGTGATCCATCTGAATAGAAGATTAACTTTTATTTAGATTCTTGATTACATTGAAATATTTCTATTAGGTAATCTTGATATATTCTTTCTTTAACATTCTCTTTAATAATCATTTCTTCTCAACTTTCTATATTTATATAATCTATCTTGGTACCTTGGAAAGTGGACTAACTGCTGGAATGACTTCTACATACTCTATACAAATACTTGATTACTATCTATTGTTTTTCTGATTGCTCTTTTCAGAGATATTGTGAAACATGGAATTGTTAACATTTGGGCTCTTCTAGTACTTTTTCTTGTATTATAATAGGATATTATATATATCTCTTTTATATTTCCCTTCATTATAGAACCCTATTTTTGGATAAAATCTTTTAAATATATTTCCAAGGTTTTGACTTGGCTATGGGATATATATAACTCTGCCTTCAGGATATAAGAATAACTTTCCATTTCAAGAAGTTGTTAAATATTTTTTTTTTAGATATTCTTTTTTATCCTGGCTTAATCTTTTTAACATCTTATAGCTAATCTGAGATTTGCCTGAGGTCTTGTTATTGGGAAGTATCTTAAATATTTCATATAGTTCTTCTTGTGAGATTGGTTTGAGAAGGTTCTTATATCAGTTATCTTGAATATAGTTTCTGAGATTGTATTCTTCTTTTCAATCTTTTGTCAGATTATCAAAATTAACTTGTCTTCTTTTGAAGATTTCTAGGTAATATTATTTTATCTCTTTTTTAATTTCATGTTTTTCTGTTATTATATATTTGATATCACCTTGCCTAATTTTGATTCTGTTTAGTATAATCTTATTTTTTTTCTTTATTAGTTAAAAAGCCTACTATCCTTTTTTGATTGTTTTTTAGATTATTACATCTTTATTCTAATGCAATTTTAATGACATCTCTTGTTTTTTTGGCTTTAAATCTTTGACTAATGAACTTTAGACCTTCTATTGCATCTTGAATATTCTTTTTTAATAATATTTAGGATATATTGAAGATACTATATTGCATACAATAATTTTTGATCTAATAATATGGATTGTAAATAGCATTATATTTTTCTATTGTCTTGCAAAGGTTTTGTAGCTTTTTATTTCTTTCAAGGTTTCTGTTTTCTTGAGAAGTTCCTTTAGTTGCAAGGCTTTTTTATATTTAATAAATTCAGAACTGTATCTATCATTTTTTTTTTATGATATGGCTTTTTTAGTTTAAGCTTGTTGAAAGCTGCTTTACACATCTGTTTTTCAAAGACTTCTCAAATCTTGTTTGTAAGTTTTTCTTCTTTATCTACTTTGGATTCTTTTAGAAAAAGAGGTTCCAGTTTTGTCTTGAACTTATAATCCAAGTTTTCTCGATAAGCTTGTTACTATTCTGATAAAAATCTTTTTATATCAATTTTTCTTTTGTTTTGTGTTTTTAGTTTGATAGTTAAACTTCTTGTAAAGAGATCTTTATTTTGGAGGGTAATTATTAGTATTTTATGATTACTTTCTATGACTTCTTGTATTTTTTGATTATCAAATCATAGCAATGAATATCTTGTTAGGTCCTGTAATATCCAAATATAATCAATTCTACTACTACTTGTGACATCCCATCGTACTGAGGTTTTATTTTTGTCTTTCTATACTACCTAGATATCTATAAAGCCCTATTTATTCAAAAAGTGAACAATGAAATTTCAGGATATCAAGAAGATTTAAACTTAATCTTGAAGAATATTGTTTTATCTTCTGATAAATTATAGGTAGTATTGAAATCATTTATTACAATTATGTGAAAGCTTTGTTTTTGCTTTTTTTTAATATGACTAATTAACTTTTCTTATATCTTTTTGCATTATTGTTTGTCTGAAGGAATATAAATCTGCATGATACAGACTTTTTTCTTTTTCATGAGGAAGTTAACTGCTATTATATAATCTTGCTTCTTTTCTATTGATACTATTTTCTTTTCCAAATCTTTTTTAATTAGAAGGCTAACCTCTGCTTTAAATGATATATTTCTATTGGTTCTATAAAAATGTTTGTAGGTTTTTTGATTATTAAAAACCCATTTTGCATTGGTTTAGATTAGCTTAGTTTCACATATTTATATTATACCTATTTCTTGTTTATATATATCTTTATAAGACTTTGTTAATTTGTTTTGTATGTTGTACCTCTGATATTGTGTATAACTATTTTTATCACTCTTTTTTGAATATCTTCTTCTATCCCTTTTGTATTTTTTATTTACTTATCTTTGTTTTGGCTTCTCAAAAAAGTAATATGCTTATTATATAGAAATTTATCTATGTTTAGGTCACCACCTGTTCTACAGCTTTATCTGAATCCATAATTCATACTTTATTCTTGTTATAAATCTTTGTTTAGAGAAAACCAGGCTCTTTCTCCCTATATTTATCTTAATCAACTAGTATTCCATTTTAAGAGTAGTCTGTCTATTTTGACTTTTCTTTTCTTTGTCAGCTGAATTTTGATTTGTCTTCTAGTTTGGCAATTCTTTTATTTAGCTTTTTCAGATTTATCAATATGAACTTTAGTAGGTTTTACTCATCCTCAAGCTCTAGTATATTATACTGTCTCCTATTTTGATTCTCTAGTGAACTTCTAGGGTTTCCCAATAGTTCACTATTGTTTCTTATTATTGAGAAGCCTAGGGTTTTATAATGTCTTTGTAGAGTATTACTATTCTGACCTTGATACCTTTTTCTTTTATTAGTTGATTATTTATATTTAATAGTTGTAGTAAAGCTTATTAATTCACTATCTGATAATAAATCTGATATGGATTTAGTATCTGGTTCTACTGTGTTATATTTCAGCTTTCCTCTTAATCTTTCAACTCTAGGTTTAGGACTTTTTATAGTTTCTCTTATTATAACTTTTGTATTCTAGAATAGTTTTAGCCCCTGCAAGAAAATATTCTACTTGTAAGCTCTTGTCTGTGCTTCTTTTGTTGCAAAGCATATTACTATAAAGTTTTGCTTTTTCAATGTATAAGGAATTCTTAATATATAATAGGTCTTAGCTTTTGTATTATTAAGTGCTCTGATTATCAAACTTAAAAGTATTCTATTTGTACCTAAGAGCCTTGCTGTGTATTTGTTTCATTTGATCAAAATCTTATTTATTTCTTTACCAGTAATTCTTTTTTAATGAAGATTGTTTTTATCATTTCTATTTCAAGTAGTGTTATTTCTATTTTTTCAGAATTGATTTTGAAGTATTTATGTCACTTGAGATAGGTCTTTACTCTGATCTTAATTTTTATCTTATAAATATTGATGTTTTTAATATCTCTATATCTTTTTAGAAGAGTTTACAATTTACATCCACTAGACTTATATACCATATATCTTTGCTTTCTTCTGAATTGTGGATTCAAAATATCTTTTTCTCTATCTTATCTATAACTAATTAATCTATGTATTCTTCTTTTCCTAGTTCTAGTTATTAAAGACTAAGGGTTTTCTCCTTTCTATTTACCTCTTCTAAATATTTAAAGAGATCTTCTTCTTCTTTTAAGTGAAGAATCAGCTATTTATTACTATTAATAAAACTTTTATGAAAAAGATTTCATTTATTCTGAGATAGTTTTAAGACATTGTATAAATAGACTCTAGTTTTCTTTTCTGAGCTTTTTGAAATATTTGCGATCATGGCTTCTAATTGATATGTTTCTTTTTTACTTATATAGTATAAATTTAGAGTGAGATTTGCAACTTTATTTCTTGTACTGTATAAGTTATATTCACTTATATTTTGACCTTTGATCTTTTTTCTCAATATTTCAAATTCCATTTTCTTTTCTATCTCTTCTTATTCTTGAACATTAGATATTGTGATCTTATTGTCTACTATTAAATCATTTTTTATCTAGGTGACAATTTATATAGAAAGAATTTTTATATTTTTTGATATATCTTTTTCTTTTTTAATTATTTCAAGAGTTCATTTTTGATATACAGCTGAAACAGATCCTCTTTTTTTCTTTTTCCAAACTACCAAAGGTAGGTTATATATTGTATTAAGATTTGTTTTTTATAAAACATCATCTTGTCTATTTCTAAGATACTCACAATAATACTATTAAGTATTGTATAGATTTTTAAGGCTAGTGCTTTTTCTTCCACTTGAATGGTGTCTTGTTCCTGTCTGACTATTTATTGTGTAGTCCATAGTTCATTATATTTGTCATGTTTTCTTACAAATCAAATCAGAGTATCAATAATATTCTTTTATCTTTTATTTATTATATGTAAAATCTTCTTTATCTTATTTATTATGCATGTGAAGAGTGGCTAAATCATTTAATATTATTAAAGTTACATGAAGTGAAAAAATCTTTTATGTATTTTGCTTCTTGTTTTAATAATTCCCTATTTTAATTTGTATCTTGATTTTGTTTTGATCAAACATATATTGTTTATCACTTCTTTATCTAGTATTATTTACTCATTTATACTAGTATTTAATATTGCATTACAAATTCCTACTGTTCTGTTTATATCAATCATGTCTTATGATAATATTGTGATTAAGAATCTTATCAAATCTATTTGCTTTTGTTATACTGTTGTAATAGATTTTTGTCAAACCTGTTTTTAACAATAGGTCTATATATGTATACATATTTGTATTATTTTAACTAAGTGTTTTGATATTTGTAAAATAGGATATGTATATTAGATTATTTAGATTTTGAGAAGTTTAGGTATCCTTTTGGGTCTTAAGAATTTGAGGTTTACTTGATTTATCAAGTGAATCTACTTTTTTTATGATTTCTTGTAGTATTAAGAAAGATGTTAATCTATATTGATTTGACTGTAAGCATTGTAAAGTTGATATTGGCTTCCCTTTTCTGACTAAAATTCAGTTTATATTGGTTTTTTTACTTCTTCTTAAAGAATAAGAAAAAGTCAAAATTGTTGCTATATATATGTATTTTCCAACAATTTACTGATCTAAGGCTATGCATGAAATATTGTTTTGTGCTAAGATGACTTTATATACTAGTATTTCAAGAATATATATCTTAAATTATAGATGGTTCTCTTTTCTTGGGTGAATTGTCTAAAAAGGAAATTTTTAAGGATCTGAAGGATTTGCAAAAAAAGTTATAAAATTATATAGTCTGTATGAAAATGATTGATGTAATCTTAAATAATAGTTAATGTTGAAATAAAAGCATTGCATCTAATACCTAGTTGTGATATATAAAAAAAAAACAATAATTAAAATTTAATCATTATAAGAATTTGATAAAATAATCTATAGGGATGATATATAGACTATAATATTAGTTGTTAAAAAAGTATTTATCTAAATTATTAATGGTATAAAAAATTATTTTCAAAATTAATATATAAATATATATAATTTGTAAAATATTTAATAAAGTATATACTGTATATCTAAAATTTTTATATTAATCCGATTATTTTTCTTATTAAATTTATAAGAATTCGATTAAAAGTTTTTTTTTTTTTATAAATCGTAAAGTTATTTTGTTTATTTTTTTATTTCTATTTTATTTTTTAAGTTTCTTAAATACTTGTAGTATTAAATTTTCTTTACTTCAAAGTAGCGATAAACTATCAAATATATCACGTGTCTTGGCAGAACATGAAGAAACCGGACTTTTTGTAATTAAACTTTGAATTTCTGATCATCATGTTTTTATCACACCAACTAGGAAAGTTTTAATTATTGACCTGATCAGGTAATATGTTAATAAGAATTTTTTTCCAACGTTGATTAATCAGAACGTGGCATAATTTGCATCGTGTCCTTAAAACTCATGCCTTCGCCTTCTTTTTATTAGCAGTAAATAATCTTTGAATGCGTATTCTAGTTTCGAGGTACAAGCAAAGCTTACATCTAGAGCATTCAAACTTCGGGAAGAGTTTATAATATCTAATTCATGCATCGAAACATGGCGTCAATGATTTAAATGCTTTTGTTTATGCATGCGTCTCCGAAACAAAAAGAGAGTCAAGAAAGCAGAAATTACCGTAGGTTCGCCTTCGATCTTAATAATACAAATCTTTGATTCCTTCGTTATCAATACCGTCGTTATAGACAATGTTTAACACGTGAAAATAAATATATTATGTTATATAGTTGTGTTATAACGAACCGTTTCGTTTTTATTTACAATTGGACAAGGTTATGTTGATATCAGAATAATAAGTCACATCTCCCTAATCCTTATTAAAAAATAAAAATTTAAATTTTGAAATTTAAACTTTATTTATAAATTTGATTGTAAAATTTGATCATCGGGCGTTTATTTTGATGGCGACTGTATTGGTACACATGTATCTCCGATAGATTTTCCATTCCCGTTTGATTAATATGGCGCACAACGCAATATAGCATATAAATGTAAAATGATGTTATTATTATATTTTGATTCGCAACTTGGTATTGATAATACCACATAATTTGGTTTTCAATCCTCAGTGTCTTTCGTACAATATTTTCTTGACGACAGTTATCTATAGTCAATATCACTTTTAAATAGTTGACTCTTCGTATTTTTATTATAGTAGAAATCGAAAATGAAATTCGGAATAGCTCTTGTTATAAGCGCTCTGCTTGGTGCTTCAACAGACGCAGCAATTCACAAGTGAGTTTACCGAAAGCTCGGTTAGTTAATGCTTAACAATAACTTTCGTCTAACCCATACCGGCTTACTTAGAATGACTTTAAAGAAAATTCCCGAGACCCCGTCTCAAAAAATGTTCCGCTATTCTCAGTCTGATGAATACTTGACTCAAAAATATTTTGGAAGCTCTCGCCGTATGCAGGAAGCGAATCAAATGTTTACTTCTGATGTAGAGGGAAGGGTGCAACATGGAGTTCCGTTATCTAATTTCATGAATGCTCAGGTGTGTTGGGAATTTTATGCATTTCCTGAAATTTTAAACAACAGAACTTTGATATTAAAGATTGCATTATTCTAGTACTTTGGTGAAATTTCCCTCGGTACACCACCCCAAACATTCAGTGTCGTTTTTGATACTGGTTCATCTAATCTTTGGGTTCCATCAACTCATTGCACATCGATCGCATGTTTCTTTCACCGTCGGTATGACTCCGGGCAATCCTCAACTTTTAAAAAAAATGGCACAGAATTTGAAATTCATTACGGTACGGGTAGTCTTGAAGGAATCATTAGCAATGTAAGTATATTTTTATCTGGTTATCTTTGTATAAATATGTTTACTATCAATACTTTATAATATAGGATGTTTTAACCGTCGGAGATATTCAAGTCGAAAAACAAGACTTCGGCGAGTCGGTTAAAGAGCCTGGGCTTACATTCGCATTCGGAAAATTTGATGGAATATTTGGACTTGGTACACATTGTTATATTATTTATCTTTGATTACTATTCTATAACACATTGACGGTTTACTTTATCACTATAAATAAAGCCTATAATCGTATCTCCGTCAAGGGAGTTGTTCCTCCTTTTTACCATATGGTGAATCGTGGTCTCGTTGACGAACCAATCTTCTCGTTTTGGCTCAATGATGCCGAAGAAGATAAAGAAGTAGGGGGAGAACTTGTTTTTGGAGGCATCGATAAATCTCATTTTACTGGTGAAATTCACTGGGCTCATGTTCGCAGAGAGGGATACTGGGAAGTTGAATTGGAAAAAGTCATTTTCGACGGTGAGGAAGTCGACATGGAAGGTACTGGGGCTGCCATTGATACCGGTTCTTCCTTGATTGCCGTCCCCACAGCTATTTCTGATCTGATCAACAAGCAAATCGGGGCAAAAAAAAACTTTGCCGGTCAATACATTATTGACTGCGATAAAGTTCCTTCGTTGCCAGACTTTAGTTTTCAATTCAACGGAAAGCTGTTCACCCTGAAAGGATCTGAATACATTCTGAAAGGTAACCCCAAATTGCGTTCAAAATATTATTTCATTTTATTTTATTTACACACATATATATACGTTTCCCTCTAGCTCAAAACCAATGCATTTCAGCGTTTATGGGACTTGACATCCCAGAACCACTTGGACCTATTTGGATTGGTGAGTATTTTTTAAAGTATTGATCGTGCACATAACACAAAGCTTACGAAGATTTTACTAGTTGGTGATGTATTCCTCCGCAAATTTTACACAATCTATGATCTTGGGAATAATCGGGTAATGTTTTTTCCATTTAGGCCTTCATTTTATCACGAGCTCTCTTACTGATTGTTTAATCTTAATTTTATTAGGTCGGCTTTGCTAGATCCAAGTAAATTTGATTCTCTGCAAAGAGTCAGCCTTATTTGTGTCTTTTTTTTTCGTTATAATTATATATTTGTATGTTATTTGCCATGACTCTTGAATATGTTTAGGGTATCAGTCGTTGAGAGTGTTGTACTTTAATAAAAACTTTTTTCTTAAGTTTGGGATCGGTTGCAAGTATTAGTGTAACTAGTTTTGCGATTTTCAAGTATTTTCGATGTGTTTCACAAGATAAATGTATTCATTCCATTTTTGCCCAGAACTTTTTGTTATAACAATATATTTTAATCACCACATCTAAAAATTGAATTACCCCTTCGATTCCCTGACCAAAATAAAATTTACAATCACATTCACTAACTCTTCGGTCTGTAGGATGCCATCGTGATTTCCCTTCAGCGAGTTATTCATCTCTAAGTCAACGCCACCACATTTTTTCACATGTTCGAAATAATTATAACTCTGGTCAACATCCACCAACTCGTCTTCCATAGAATGAATAATTAAATATGGAGGTACCCCCATGGTGATCGAATTTTTCATCGGCGAAGCATTCTTGTATATAGTTTCGTCGTTACCGAAGGCCAACATCACAAAATCGATATATTTCGGCCAAACTTTAAGTAATGATGGAATATCGTAAATTCCTTGGATTCCAATTACGCCACAAATTGATTGAAACAAATTCAAATCATGGTGTGCAAGGAATTCAGGTAAGAAGATGAGTTGACCAGAGATAAAAGCTCCGACACTATGACCAACCAAATAAATTCTATCTCCTTGATACCCATATTTTTCGCCATGTTTTGATATCCAATTTATTGATGCTGCTACATCTTCTACATGAGCTGGATGTTTAACCTCGGGAGTGTTTTTCGTGCTTAAACGATAATTCACGACGGCAACTGCAGAGTGGCTTAATTTACATATTGCGCTACCTATTTTTATAAACTCCTTTTTGTCTCCACTAATCCATGCTCCACCGTGAACAACGGTGACGATGGGTAAAAGTTTAGTTGATTTAGGTGGAAGAATTAAGTCAAGAGTCTGCTGGGGATGTTCGTTGGAAATGTAAGGGATGTCATTATAATGTGTTAAGGAGAACATTTTAAGTAATTACCTACTGTATGAAAACAGAACATACAGTATTATTGTAATCATGGACTCGGATATAAAATTAATATTTAAGCAATCGTCACTCTTGATAATGACAAGCAACTTTTATAACAAGATGGATATTTTTAACAAGCTTTTAAAGTGGTTTTTTATTGATAAAGTGATTGATTATAGGAACAGTATGATGTTTCATGAGTACTTTGAATAAACACCCTTTCAATAACTCATTTCATTATCTGTCAAATGATAAAGTCAATTGTTTTTCATAACATTGAACAAAATAGTATTAAAACTAAATATCTAATTAATTTACAAGTTTTAATTTAATTCTAGAAGTAATTTATTTGAATTTTGATAAAAATCAAAATCTAACTTTTTTTTTTAACCTGCAACTAGGGATTGCAATTTTTATCTGAATCCAAATGATCCATGGATTTGATCCGAACAAATTGAATCGGATTTTAAATTTTTTGATCTGTTTGTATTCAAATCAGTTATGGATTTCAAGTTTTAAAATCTAGCCAGGTTCAAATAAAATTCAGCAGTTTGACTATATTTAAATGTAGCTATTTAAGGTAATTAAAAAAAAATCTGGATTTTTTTTTTATATTCCTTTAACACCTTTACATGTTTCTTTAAAAATTTGTGATATTTTTATGATATTTTTCTCCCTGCAACATTACTGACAAATAAAATGAAATATGATGGTTATTTCAATGATTCCAATGAAATAAATAATAAAAGTTTCAGTTTAGATAGTTATAAATTGAGTGATACTAGTAATATTATTACAAGTAGTTTTTCAGAAGCATTATCGAATAATAAAATAAATTATAGAAATTAAGTGTGAAATCATTTACAAAGAATTCTGATTTCAATGAAAGTAAAAAAGTTTTCTGAATTATTGCAGCATTAAATATATCTACAATGGAGGCAGTACCTTTAATTTTTTCAATCACCTAGAAAAAAACCATTCAATAAAAATAAATTCACATTCTGATAAACCTATAATCAAAAAAATTTTTAATATTACAATGTTCAGTATAAATATATTTATTAAATTTAAAACTATGTTAAAATTTATTTTTTATATAGTGGATACATGAACCTAAAAAAGTAAAACAAAATCTCATTCAATGGATTGTTATAAACCAACACTCTTTTACAATTGTAGAGGAGTCAACATTTCATATATTTATCCAATTAATCTTACAAAAAACTAAAATACCAGCTATTGCATCTATTAAAATATATATAATATATTTGTATTTGGTTGATCAAGAAAAAATTAAAAAATTTTTGCAAGAAGTAGAGAGCTGTATTTCATTCACCCTTGATATTTGAATATCAACTTCGATAAAAGTATTTCTAGCAATAACTGCATATTTTATTAACAGTAATTAAAAAATGTATAATATAACATTAAAAATATTAAAGAAAGTTTTGTATCATGCTTAGAAAAATATATGATATAAAAGAAGGTAAATTTATTTTATATTTAATATATTGCAATTACTTTTTTTTTTTTTTTTTTTTTAACCCACAATCATGCCATGATGGCTTGTTTTTATTGAAAAATTAAAGTAAATCTATAATATTTTACAGACTTTCACAATGTGACTAACTTGTCTTCATACAAAAGTACTCTAAGTCAGATTTTGGGGACAATATTACACTCCCTCAATAGA
>CAJVPT010004718.1:0-13057 GCA_910592055.1 Acaulospora colombiana | reverse complement strand
ACCGTTTTAGCAGTTGTTATCTGACTTTCAGGTGTAAAGTCATGCTTTCATCGGGTGACTTAGGTAAACTTGTTACACTATAAGTAAAGAGTTGTTTGTGTGTTGATAATGACCAAGTTTGATTTGTTCTTTGTTGATACTTAATCTTTACCCTATTGATAGTTGTTGGTTGATTATTGTTAAGTACTAGGCAGATATGCTGGTACTAGTTGAAGCATATTTGATTTGGGTGAATGTATTGATGTCTTGTGAACTTTTTTTATTTTTGAGAAAGATTGAACTGATTGAAGTGAGATTGAAATACCATCTGGGTTCTTTTCTTTTGTTTAGTTTGTTGTATAATCCTCCTATCTGATGCTATAATAAAGTCTTGATTTTGAAGGTATCTAAGATCTATTCAATATACATAATACGATAGTGTCTTAGGGTTTCTCTGTATATGTGATACTAGTTTTGGTCAGTGATCTCACTTATATAATGGAGTTGATCCTTGGGGTGTTGGCTTAGATTCTGTTGAGGGTGGTTATGTGGTTTTGTAGAAGGTTATTTAGGACATAGTGGTAGAAATTGTGTCCTGTTTTGAGAAAGGTAGTGCAGTTCTTCAAGATAGAGTTTTTCTGTCATATAAGCTATTGTAGGTTTTGGATCCTGTTGCAACAGATTTGTCCTGCAGTGTTTTGAGCTATGTGGAGATCTTGTAGGTCACTTGCATATTTTTGAAGTTGTCTTGTTTGGATGTCATGGACGCCATAGTGTGTTTTGAGATAAAGGATGGAGTCAAGAATTGTTACTATGAGATTGGCTTTATACTGTACTTCATGCTTCTTTTGATCCTATGGTTAATTTTTTGAATTTCGAGCTGACTAAGGACTAGGTCTTCAGTTAAGTATTCGATTGTTGGAAAGAGGACATTGTTGATTATATATTTGTGCATCTTGTTATTACTTGTTTTCCTTTCTGCTATGGAGTATATTATGTTAGTTTTTTTTCATATTAGGTTTCTTTAGGTTGTTTTCCCTGGTTGTATTTCATGCCATACCCCTGGAACTCTAATGGCATTGTTTTTGTTGACTGGGTCAATGGTGTGTTCCTTGATGGTGATGCTTTGTTGTTGAGCATTTATGATAAGGAGTTCTGATTTGTTGGAGTTGACAGTAATTTCATTTAATGAGTAGAAGGAGTTGCTGATATAAATTATATCTTCCAAGTATTATTTGTTTTGAATAATGAAGATTGTATCATCCATGTAAGTTACTATGGAGATGTTTATATTTGATTGTGTGAGACTGTGAAGATCTTGTCTGTGTGTTCAGCGATTGTATCCAGGTATCTTGCTGATTCTGGTGATGAGCAGGTCATAGTAAATGTGTCACTTTGATCAATTCCTTTATGAACAGGATAGGTTACAGTGTTTTCAAAATATGTGATTACTGAGTTTTCTCAGTTAGTGAAACAGTTTTGAATTATGTTGATAGTTTTATTTAGGATTTTGATTCTTTGTATGGCTTGGATTAGGTGGTTGATATTGACCATATCGAAGGCCTTGCTCATATCTTGAAAGAGCATATAACATGATTTGTGTGTTTCCCAAGCATCCTCTAGGACTCTGTTGATGATGGCGATTGGTTTCCTGGTGCTTTGTTGAGGTAGGACAGCCCAGTTATATTCAGAGAGTATGTGGTATTTGGTTAATATATTTGATAGTCAGATGCAAATGGCTTTAGTGAAGATCTTTTTGATGGATTCTAATAGTATTATGGGTCTGGTAATATTTATGTTGTACTCCCAGTCTTTGAGTTTTGGGATAGGATAGATGGCACCATATTTCCATTCCTCTGATATCTTTTCTTTGGTGAGGATTGTGTTGAAGAATCTGGTTAGGCATTCTAAGCTATCTTTGTTGAGGTGTTTGAAAGTGACATATAGTATGTTTGATGGGCCCAGGGCAGATTTGTTACTTGTTTTGCTAATGATAGTTTGGATCTCCTCCTGAGTAAAGGACTGAATGGTGGGATCATACCAGCTGGCTTTAATGTCCTCCTTGGGCTGATATTTTGTGTTACAGATGGTGCCTTCGATGTTTTTGATGTCACATTAATGTGTCCAGTCTTCAAAGTGTTTTCAGATTGTTTGTTTTATCTGCGTAGGATCTGTAATAACTGTTTTCTCATCTTGGACTTCTTTGATGAGTCTGTTAGTTATGATACTTTGTGTGGGTTGGTTCAAGTAGAGATCTGATCATTTGCTTTTTGTTTGTGTCAAACCAGTTCTAACGTCTAGATTTTACTTTTTGAATGTCATTTCTGATTTGTTGGTTGATGGATTTTTTGTGTTGGTGTCAATTCATTGCTTGATTTCTTTGATAGTTGAGTCGAGGTTGTCACTTTCCTTGATGGTTAGGGAGGGGATCTGTTCTTGGGTACTTTTAGTTAGAAATAATAGGATAGATGGGTTGAATTTTGGATTGTGACTCTTGAGGTACTTGAGTTGGTGCCTAGCTTCTGCTAGCTGGAGCAGGAGTATGGGTCTTAGTGAAGGAATGTTTTTTGTTCTTTTTCTTTTTCTTTCTTTGTATTTTATGATGTGACCATTTGCTGCTGCTAGAATCCAGTCATGGAGAGTGGTCTAGAGTTTGTTGGTACCTGCATCTTCATTCATCATTTGGTTCCAGGTGGACATGTGTAAGTCTATAGATTCTACAAACTTTTGCCAGGACTGTTCAGATGTTGCTGCACAGTTGAATCTGATTGCATTTGTGGGGTGACAAAAACATTTGATAGGAGTTTGAAATTGCCATGTTTCTATGTGCATTGAGACTGCCCTGTGGTCTGTAGCTATGTTTTATTCTGTAATGTATGCATTTATGGGGCACCAGGTTGGACGTAAGGAGATCCAGATTACATCTATTCTACTTTTTGGGGAGTTAGCTATCCATTTAGTAGACCATATATATTCTTTGAAGTATGAGTAGAGGTAGTAATATGTATCTATTATATTCATTGTAGTGAGTTTGTCGAATAAAGGTTCAATTTTGTTTGAGTGATGTTTTCTTGTAGGCTATACTTATTTTTGTGACAGTTTGGATATGTATTGAAGTTACTGGCTAGAATTATGTGCCAGTTCTCATTGTTTTTTTTGGCAATCAAGTTGGTTATTGTTTGTATTAGTTTTTTCTTTTGCTGGTTAGGTGTGGCAGGTAGATATGTTCCTATAATTCGTATGTATTTCTTTTTAAGGAAGGCTAGATTGATGCAAAGAATTCTGCCTTTGTATCTGTTAATATTAATGACTCTATCCCTAAGGTTGTATTGAATTGTGATACCGATGCCTGTACCATGGCCTTTGCCTTCCCACCAGGTAGTGTATGCATTTGCTTTCCAGGGTTATTTATAGTTGTTCTGGTTTGTTTCAGTTGAGATTATAATGTTCCATTGTTGTTGTGTCCATATCTCCTCCTTTATGGAGCGTTTTGTTTCGTCTTTGAGTCCTTGACAGTTTAGAGTAGTGATAGTAAGATAGGGTTTGTCTGTATAATCAGAATTGTTGTATAGTTGTGTTAGGTTTGTTAATTCTAAGTGTTATGTGGAGGTTTGTGCCAGTATGAATGGGATCAGTATGGGTATATCTTGCATATGGATATCTAAAGTGCTATTGAAGTTGGTGTGAGTTGTGTTCTTGTTCGATTACTCATGGGTTACTTCTAAATTCTCAAGGTTGCTTTAGTTGTTTCCCATTATTGTAAGGTGAATAGGTGGATGAGATTGTTCAGAATTAAGGTGGAGATTGCATTCATGATGGTGTTCATGTTTTGATTCATTTTATTAATGGAGGAGTGGAGTTGATATTGTGTCTCTTGTATGTTTAGGTTTTGGTTTGGGGATGATAGTAGTATAGAGTTGAAGAGTGAAGGTGTCTTAAGATCTGTTTCCATGTTGCCTACTCCATCTTTATTATAGTATTCTAGGTTGGTGATATGTTTGTCAAGGTCTGAGATGGTTTCCTTGTTTTCAGCAATTTTCTTCCTTGAATGTATTAAAGATTTGTAAGATGTTGGAGAGGAGGTCTTATTCTTGATTACTTTGTGGTTGGTGGTAGTAGTGGAATCAGAGGGCTGTGGCATATGATCCATAAGCTTTTATCTTTAGGGTGGCTGAAGTGTGTTGACGGATATTTCTGGTGCCTATGGGCTAGAATTTGTTGTATAGTTTGCCAAATCTTTCAGCTTGTTCCTTGTTATATTTGGTCCATTGTTGTTGGTTGGTGGTGGTAATGGGATCAGAGGGCTGTAGCATATGATCCATGAGCTTTTGTCTTTAGGGCGGCTGGAGTGTATTGACAGATATTTCTGATGCCCATGGGCTGGAATTTGTTGTATAGCTTGCCAAATCTTTTGGCTTGTTCCTTGTTGTATTTGGTCCATTGTTGTCATATTTCTTTCCTGGGACATTGGGCAGCTAGTTGGTTGACCTGGCCACATATGGTACAAAGTTTAATGGTTATTGGGAGGAGGGTAACATATGTTTTTCCTAGTATAAATACTTTGTTCAAAGTATTGTCAAGATCAGTTTTGGTTTCAAAGCTGATAACTGTAAATCTTTTTCTAGTGTATAATATGCAGTGGAGGATGTAACAAGTTTTGCCATTGATTTGTTCTAGTATGTGTTTGAGGTCAAAGGCTGTTGTATTGGGGGGAGGCCTATAAGTTTGGCTGTGGTAGAGACCTTGTCATTCATCTGCTCCATATTAAGGGTTGCATCCAAGATCCTTACTGAGTCTCCTTTGATTAGTGTGCTGCCCTGTATTACAAGTTGATCTCTGCTCTTTTTGTCTTGGTAGGTGATAGTTACAGTTTGTCACATTTGTTGTATTTGCATGGTAATGTTGGTGATCATTCCAAATCTGGTGAAAGTAAATTGGACATCTATGAGTTTTGTGTATAGTGAGATGTCCCATACTCTGATACTATTCTCTAATATAATAATGGGGCTGCTGATCTCCATGTGCATGAGTTTCTTGTTGTCCAAATCTGATAGTATTATAGTGCTTCTAGTTTGGGCTGCTTCCTTGTTATCAAAGAGGGCTGTGATGTAGAGGATGTTGTCATGGGATTTTCTTTTAATATTGAGAAGACCTTTGAGGGATTCAAGGGCTCTAGTTACTGCAAGAATCTTTTTACTGATAGTTTCACTGGGGACTTCATTAGCTATAATGCTGATTTTACTTTGAGTTTTGCTGTATTTAGTTTGAGGGTCAAAGGGAGATTTGGGTCAAGGGTGAGAGTTTCTGTTTCCTACTTTTTACCACTTTGTGTTATGTATTGCGAGTCTTACAAGTTTAGGTTCACTATCATCTATCATTTTGATGTTAGAGTCATCGATTCTCTTGAGTTGTATAATGTGTTCTTTGTTATCGAGTATCTCTTTTTCTTTCCCTTTGGAGGGGAGTTGAAGGAAGGTAAGGTTTGGTTCCAGGATTTGTCTTGCTAGGTTTTTCTCTACTTGTTTATTCCAAGATTCAGTATTATTAGGTTGAGTGTTTATCAAAGGATTATTGTTTTAGGAGTCGATATGAGGTGCCTTGTTTAAGATATTAAAAAGTGTATTCGTGTTGATAGAGTTGGGTCTAGTAAAGATATTGGGTTTCTTTGCGCTTTTTGAGTTTGTTTCTTTTTGATAGGGTTGGCCACGCCCTTGGAAAGTGCATTTTTGTTGTAGTTGGGCCTTGAGTGGGAGCTTGTGCTCCTGGTTGTTCTTCACATATTGTGTTTTAGATAGAGGTTCTTATTCCAGTTTACTGTGCCACAGATGAACGAGAAAGAGTTGATATTGGAAAATAATCTTTTATCTTTTATTAATAAATTAATAATAATTTGGAATATATTTTCAGTATGATAATGTTACAGATTATTTGGCAAAAATAGTTAAACAAAGTTTAGAAAATAATTCAATAACAAATATTTCTTAACCTGTACAATCACAAATTTTATCTAATTGAGTATTTATGAAATATTTTATAAAAAAGAATTTGTAAATATAATTTTTATTAAAAAAATCTTGTAGAATTAATAATTATTTTAGAAGTAAAATAGAATCAAATTAATTAGACAATTTAAAAATTTAGTAGAAAGTATGTCAAGAAGAATTCAGTCTGTAATAGATAGTAATAAAAATCTAATAAATATTAATAATATTAATAAAAAATTCAGACTTTTGTGAACATATTAATATAAATTTTATTAAAAGTTATTTAGGAAATTCTTTAATAATAAAAAAAAAATTAACTTTAAATTTTAAAATTGCAATGATTAATATGTGATCAAATACTTTTAATAGATAAGTATACTGTATATTTAACTAAAAGATAAAACAAAGATAAACTAATAAACTAAAGATAGATTGAAAAACCATCTCATAATTGAGCCATCTCTGAATAAAAAACTAATGAGGGAACCATTAATATGATAAAAATTCTAAGGGAGTTAATGTATATATTAAATCTAATTTGTTTATCTTAACTCAATAAAAGAATATATATTATATACTAATCTTTTTGAAAAGTTATTTACTACTAGTAGAGATAATTAAAAACAATAACTTTACAAGAATTAATAGAAGAAGAATTCTATACACATCTTGAAAGGACTTGCCGAGAGAGAGAAAATAGTAATTTACTATAAAGTTGATACTTGAAACCATGTTATTACTATCACTTCTGTATTGTTAGCTGGATACTCTTTAAAAACTCTATTTATTGAGAACACATTATCTTTTCCTTTATTGCTTTTAGTATTTTCATGTTATAGTTTTTGTGTCTTCTAATTTTGATCCTATATAGACCTGTAGATCGATAGTACAGTGGATATATACTTAGGTCACCACTTTCAAGTTACTGGTTCAATTCTACTTTAAAACAGTACATGTAATATAGATTATATTGTACAAGATATATACTTATTAGTCACATGTACACTTGTATACAAAATAATCTATAGAAATCCACCATCTGACCATAGTATATTTAAGATCACATAGTTTTGACCAGTTTTAGTGCCAAAAAGAAAAATCTCTGAATCATACCATCTAGAATATGTGAAGACTTCAAAGACAAGTCAAGGACAAATCCTAATTGATTCAAGCCTCTTAACAATTATAGAAAGGAAATCTATCTTTTGTCAAAACTACATTCTATGAAAGATAAGGAAGCCTTCAGTCATTTGTATCTATTAAAATATAATGGACTAGAAAGTGAATTAATGGGTGATTATCTCAATTATAAAACTAATCACTACCAAATATATAGTAACAACTATTGCAAAAGCTGGTAATTAACTTTAGCACTGCATTGAAAACTGCAGGGATGGACTAAAAATTTGAAAAAAATAATTCAGAAAGTAACAACTAAAGAAAAACACATTAGGCCAGCTTGCAAAAGTATTTAAAAATGAAGCAATGAAAGATTATATGCCACTTGATCATTGTAATACTATTGAATTACCTAAATATCAAAGAAAATAATCAAAGGTCTGTATCACCTAAAGTTTCAACTAACATACTAAAGATTAAGCACAGTAAAAATCATCTACAGTATCTATTATCATCAAAATAACACACAAAATCTTATTAAGGAATATATACCACAAGCTTCTTAAAGATTCAAATAAGTAGTCCAATAGTGGATTTTTGAAATGCCATAGGCCCAAACAGAGCAGGACAACTGATGAAAATAGTGCCACTATGTGGTAAAATTGGTATACTTGAAAAGGATAGGTAGTTAAAATAGAATCATCATATAATTGCTCATGTAATCTAAAAATGTTTACTAAATACTTAATAAAAGTTTCATTCTATTATTTGGGCTAAAAAATTAAAAAAATAGTTTTAATCCTATATTTTGCCTCGCTCTATTTATATTAGGTCTTCTTTTTGATATTTTTTCAAATAACTAACCAAGTCAAAAGGATTTTTGAAAATATCTAGAACTATAATTTAAGAGAATTAAAGAGGAAAGAGCTGTGGTATAATAGATGTAGCCTTTGTTATTCAGTGAATTTATCTTTACTTACTAATTGTAATAAGTTATCTAGAAAAGAAATCTTAGTTTTTCTGGCATATTTCTTTACTGGCCTTGATAAATATTGTTCTTGAGTACTATTATATAAAGAAATTAATCTACTAGTCACTTTAAAATAGCTTTTATTGCTAGTAATTTTATTATTAATTGATACAAATAATTATAGAAGATCTTTCAATCTCCTAGTATTTTAAACTTGTATAAGTAGACTGTATATTTTTAAGATTTTGTCTTCATTCTATATCTTATTGGTTATTTTGTTCTTACTTTTCTAAGTAGTGGTAGATAGTTTTCTTAAAGATTATTTTTTTTCTTGATATCTAATTATATGTGAGAAAGTAATATCCAATTCAGACATATGTATATAGCCAATAAAATCTTGTTTATATTTCAAAACTAATATATTTTATGGCAACCAATCAATTTTAATAAGGATTTATGCTATTGTTATGGGTCATATTGGTTACGCAACTTATGTATAATTATCTAGAATCCAAAAACCTGAAAGTCTGATATGAAAGATTGAGTATTACAAGGTAAGAAACTATAGATAAGGCTCGGATACTGATAAGGGAACTATGTGTATCTGAAAAAGTATAGAAAGTTTAGCAAAACTTAGGGTTAGTATAGCCAATTATAAAGTAGATAGCCTAATGTTAGTTAGAAAAGTATAAATGGCCTACCAATATATGCCAAAAAGGTATAGCTGAATATGTTAGGAAAATAGCCCTTATTGAGAATAGAGATAAGAGTAGTGATATACCAAAGAAACAGAATACAATAAAGAGATACTTACCTTCAGCCAAGTCAATCACCACACTTTTGTCTTCTCTAAGTATTCTTTATAGGAGGCATTCTCTTCTTTGTGAGTATTTGTGAAATGTTTGGGTTATAGAGGTGCTACAGATTAGCGACAGACTCATTGGGTTAGCCCACAACACTATCCAAAATTTAGGATTAAATTGAAATAAAAAAATTCTTTAGAAAACTATGAAAAAAATAACTGGAGAGAAAAACAATAGTAAAAGGGAGAGAAAAGCAAGTCTTTTTTATTGAACAAAACCTCTTTAGTCTAAATAAAGATAAGAGGATCTTCAAGTACTCCAATATTGGTTATTTTTTTTTTTAAGATCTTTTTTGCCATTAGTAATAAAGATGTTTCTTGATTTTTATTGATTACTAGAAGTCAAATTTATAATCAAAGAGAGTTGTAAAAAAGAAAAGAGGAGTAAATATAACTCTTAAAAGTAAACATTTAAGTTGTTTTAAAGAAATTGGCAACTCATTATATTACAATAATGGAAAGACTTTAGTAACTAGATTGAATAAGAGATATAGAAACAAAATACAAATAAATAGTCATAGATCAAAGATGAAACAACTTCTGCAAAATTGTTCAGAAGGTAGTAAAAAAATAAATCCAGAAAAAAAAAAGCATATTACAAGAACAAACAACAAATAAACTATATAAAAACAAAATTATTTATAATTCAACTTCAATTTTTCTCTCTACAACTAAAAAAAGAAAAGAAAAAATCAATTAAGAACAAAGTATAATATATCCTCATCATTTCTTAGAATATATAAGAAAAATTTCTAGACATGATAATATTTATAAACAAACTCAAAGTCAATTACCCTATTAATTTCATTATTAAATAGATCCAAACAATATATAACAATATAAAAGCCCACAAGACAGTGGCCAAAGCCATTGCTTATAGAAGACAAAATATTATTATTAAGAAAAGAATCAACATCAAATAAGGTTACTTTAACAATAACTAGAGAGCAATGATAGACAGAATTCTGGAAAGATCTAGAAATATCTCTTATTAAGAAAAATTAAATATTTAAATTAATAATTATACAAAAACTATATCTGATTTTTCTTTATTATTCAAATCATTTATTTATAATATTTTCTGATTTTTGTTCCTATTAAAATAAAGAGCTATGAATTTTGTTCCTTAAAAAGTGATATAAATAATTTGCAAAATTTTATATGATAAATACTTTAGGAACCTATCATTACCCAGAAAATATATATACTTAGATAGACTAATTATATAACAAGAAGATTCAATGCAAATAGTCACATGTTCTAAAGAGATAAAACAAAGAACAAGAGAATATTTTTATAACTAAACTATATCCAGAAATACTCAGAATCTAAGAAATTACTCACACTGGTAAACAGAATATAGATCAAAGCCTAATATTAAACAGTACATATATAAAGATCTCACCAAAGAAATCTTTATGTAAAAATTGATAATAACAATCAAATAATGTAGTTCAAAGTCTATGGCAAACTCAAATTAGATTCTATATATCATTTACAAATATATGAAAGAAAAAATCAAAGAAAATTATGACAAATTTTCAATATTATTATCAAGCAAGAAACTATTCCAAAAGAATGAAGAAAAGAATACATATATCCAATATTAAAATCAAAAGACTGGGCAAATGATCTTAATATTATTAAATCAATTACACTGCTAAATACAAGAAAAAAATTTTTCATAAAAATTATTACAGACAAACTAGTCAAATATCTAACTGAAAGTAATGTATTATTAAAACTAAACTGGCAGCTCTTCTAGATAATAGTATACAAGACCCAATTGATATATTCAAAAGTGTAATAGAATACATAAAAGAGACAAATAGCAGATATGGATTCTTAGTCAGAACATGTCAAAGTATAAACTTAGTTAATCTCAATATATTAAAGTTAACACTCCAAAGAATCAAAATACTTGACCGAATAATCAGAATTATTCTTAATATTTTTTAATACTGAAAAAATAAAGTGTTAACCTACTATGACCTAACTGAAGACTATCAAGTTAGAGATAGTATAGATCAAGGAAACACTATTTTTTCTATACTTGAGAGAATATTCTATAACCCATTATGGAGTATGATCATTCTCTAGCATAAGGAAATACAATAAAATTCAAAGTATACTTAAATTTCAAACTTTGATAGGAAAATAATCAATCAATATTATGATCAGTATGTATATGGATAACACAATATAGATAATAAACAGTAGAACAAATCCCCAAAGAATTATATATACTGCCAAAGAATTTTATCATATCAATGATATTAAAATCAACTTTCAAAAAATTACAACTAATAATTATCAATAGTTCAAAAAAAAAATTTTTTTTAACAAGAAGTTATAATAAACAATAAAAAAATTAAAGGATACCAATCCAATATACTGGTCAGAATTTTAGGAGTATAATATAATAGTTTAGGACAAAAGGACTACTGGAAATTTCTCATAAGACAAAAAGTAATCAATACATAAACACTTATAGGAATGAAAAAAGTTACTGAAAAGTAAGCTCAATATATAATCAACCATATATTGATGCCTAGCATTAAATACTTATGCAATAATCTCATATAACAAGACAAATATATAATCAACTGATGAGCAAGATAACTTCCATCTTCAAACACAAGATATGTTTCACAAACATAACCCCAAACAATATGTTATATAATAAATATAAATACTGTATAATATATATATGAAATATGCAAATATAACTATATGTCAACAATTAATACACTAGAATCAATAAACAAAATATTACAAGAGATAAAGCAATACATTAACTTGAAACAGTACAAAACATATACTGGTCTATAAAAAAATTTACAATAGTATACAGACTTCTTTCATGGAATCAAGTAGTAACTTTAACTATGACATAATTTGGCTACTTAGAATATGTAGTTTTACTTTTCAAAAATACAATATAGTAACTTTTAAGCTATTATAGAAGCTGATACTACTATTGAAAATATCATAGATCTAGAATTCTATAAAAAAAATTTGGTCAAGCCTAAAAAGCACATTATGTTCATAGGACAACTCCTTAATAGTAATATAAAGAAATCTCTCAAATAATATTAGACAATCAGGCTACAAAATAGAACTTTATCTGGTTTAATTCCAATTTGATTCTTTACTCTTTAACAGTAACTTCAAAATTGTGTATCACTATTTTTTTTTTTTTATAACACTGGCTCAGCCTTGTTTTATTTGTATATTTGTAGCAAAATTACATAGGAGAACTATCCTAGAATTTACTACCTGTTTTCTATCAAATAAAACTCAATAGAGGATTTCCTTTGCGAGAGTGCTCACCTTGTGGCTTGTTGTCACTTTTATTAAGGGGGCTAACCTGCCAAGGCTGAACTAGTGCTAAAATAAATTTCAAAAATAAAGGAGTTATCTACAATATTTGTGAGCCACTGGTCCATGAAGTTATTAATCAGACTGATGTATTGATCTTTTATGTGTATTTCCCTCGTACTGAAAGATGGGTCTTTCTTTTTAGACTCGTATCTTACTTGTTTCTCTTTCTTTTTTGTGATGCCCATGGTGGCCTTCCATTTTTGAAATGTTTTACATCTTTCTATTCAAGTTTTGTATAGGAAGTTGATTATATCAGTGTGTATTTGAGTAAGGAAAGTCTTTCTGTTCAATCTGTCTGGGATGGTAGCTTGGATATGAAGGATCAGTTCTTTGAAGAAGACCCCTCTGATGCTTGCTACTAAGTATTCTTTATATTTCCAGTTCATTCTGCTTGTAAATTTGTTTTCAAAATTTTTTACCTCTTCTTATGTTGTGTGGCTTTTAACGTGGATAGTCATGGTGTTGATTAAGAATTCTTCAGTTTTAGATCTGAGCTGGTTGCAGATGAAGGAGAGTGTACTGGTCTCTGGTTCTTGGCATTTAGGGCATTTGTTGTCTTTGTATAGGGAGAGAATTCTAGCATGTAATTTGCTTTTCATTGGCAGTTCATCATTTCAGATGCTGAGATAGAATTTCTTTAGCTTTTGGTCTTTCCAGTCAGTATGGTAATTGCTTATTTTGATTGGTTGCAGTAGTGTAGTAGTTGTCTGCCAGTGTATTTCTTTTGCTATCCTTTCACTATAGTTGCATCTTGTTCGA
>CAJVPT010004717.1:0-13058 GCA_910592055.1 Acaulospora colombiana | reverse complement strand
CACTATTGGTCCTTTTTCCTTTAGGAACTTTCTTGCCGTAGGTAGTAAAGGTAGAAGCTGAACTTTGCAAGCCACAAGAGTTCAGTTTGTTCAAAGGAGGTTGTAGACAGGAGGGAAGGAGTGGTGAGGGAGTTCTAGAAGAACTTTTGGGTTGGTTTAAAGAAAGTAGTAAGACTTTATTAACCTAGAAGTATTAAAAACTTCTTGTGAACGTCTTTTTTGTGTGTGGTCAGAGGATTAGCAAAAAGAGTATGAGTTGTAAACTTTTATTGAATTGTTAATGAATTTTTGCTAAATAGATAATAAATTATTTGATAAACCATTAATGAATTTTTTAACAAATTGTTAATAAATTATGAATATGTTGATTTTTATAATATTTATAGTTAAATTATATAGTTACCAATTTATTTATATCCTTTTTTTGCTAAATTGTTTATTTTTTGCTAAATATTATATGAGTAACAATATGCTAATTAATTTTTTTGACTAGTAATAATAAATAGATATTATAATTTTTTTTTCTGGTAAAATATAATGATTAATATAAGGGTCAATATTGTTTTAAAAGGTTTTTAATCCTTGGCTATTTTTTAAAATTATATTTGTAACTTTACTACAATACAATATCCTTTTAAATAAAATTTGAATACAATCCTATATTTAAAAAATTTTTATTTAAGCATTAATAAAGTTAAGATTTTATATGAAAGATTGTCAATATTAATGTTATAGAATATCTTAGGTAAATTCTAAACATATCAATCTTTTACTATTTTTAGAATAGCAATAAGTCATTCAATGAGTTAAAGTCTAATTCATCCATGGAGGTTTGGTAAAATTGAGACTCTAGAGAGTACTAATATAAAAAATAAAAAGTAATATAGTATAAACTTTGTATTTTTTTATTATCTTATAGTTTTGTTTTTATGAGTATATTATTTATATTAAACAGTCATATAATTATTTTATTATAGTTAAATAAGATACAAATAATTTGCTTTTTATACTATTCAATAATCTATAAATTCTTAAATAGCATGAATAATTATTTATCCTGATTGTTCCTAAATATTCTTCTTATTTTAATAAATAAGTTCACATTAATGCAAGGATAAGCTAGTATTTAAAATTTTTTTAAAAAAATTATAGATAATAAAAGTTTTATTGATAAAGAAAACTGAAATTTTCAAGTTTCAATTTTACTTAAATAAAGTTTTTAAAGAAACTTTTTTGATTTTGATTAGATAAATCCTTTTAGTATGGTATTAACACAGAAAATATGATAAGTAAATTTATATATCTATTGAGAAATAAGTTTTACAAATATTCTTGAAAAAACCTGACTATTTGAAAATAATTAAGTTTTTCAGATGATTGAAAATTAGAAAATATTTTAATTAGGTAGATTCCTTTTGAGAAGAAATTGTTGAATTAATTAAAACCCTTTTAAAGAAATCTTGAATTGATCTTTTTTTTTCCTTTTCCAATTTAACTTACTTTTCAGGATAATTTATAGCGACAAACTGTTAATGATAGATAGAAGTTGAATACCAAATTATCAGGGAATGAAATATTATTCCCTAAATTTGACTTAGAGTATTTAATTTAAACTTTGTTTTGTTTAGTTCAAATTAATTTAATAGTGTAATCCTTCAACTAATAATATGCAATGTCAAGTTAGCTGTCATGCGAATAGCCCATGTAACATTGTGGATGTTTATTTAATGTCCGATGAAGACAGGCCAAGATGGTTAAAAAAGTTATTTATAAAAATAAAAAGATAAGATAATATTAATATCAATCCACTTTAAAAATTTCATTATGCAATAAATATCAATTATCAAATTATTTCATATTTTTATTTTATTTTTTATTTCATCCCTTTATAATTTTAAGAATGGAAGAATATCGGATACTATGCGGAAGATGGATTACATCGCATTCGTGCGAGTGGTGGATTGTATAGGTTTCGTTGAATTAAACAGCCACTTTCTTCTGCGCGGTCGTCGGAAATGCGGAACGAGCGAAGCAATTCGTTCATCTCGTCTCCATCTATAAATTCGGAAAAGCAAAACCTATATATATATATATATATATATATATTGGTTTGTTTTACCTTTGACGAATTCTCCAGTAAAATGTTGCAAATCACAAACAAATCTTAAAATCATTTCTTTCCAATAGTATACAAACAAGTCCAAACTATGTGATTTTGATTGCGATCGAACCAACATCAAATACCATGAGATGAAATGTAGATGCCGGATCATCGAAAACATCAAATGAATGGTCGAGTGATCATGATAGTAAACAACAAAAACAAATTCAATCAAAGAAATGTTGAAATTTAATCGTACGAATCAATTTATTCAATATCTGTAGAAAATGTTTTATCCAAACAACTAACTCGATAGCCACAGCTTTATATGAAATTCGAAAAAATTAATCCTGTTTTAGCTGGGACATCACATAATTTCTTCATAATATAGTTGCTTCAAGTAATCACAATAGCGTCCATACAGACGCTGCAAATATAAAGTTGAACAATTGTTACGTACAGTACATGAATGAATATTATGGATATTTGTTATGATTTTTTTTTTTTTTTTTTTTTTTGATTTATGATTATATACATGAGTACACGTGAAAATAAGCGTTTGGTGATGAATTTTTTATACTGTATGTATGAAGGTGGTTCACATCAAGGGACATATCATTACCATAACGGGTATGACGCCAAATTGATGATCTTTGGAATGTATCGTCTTGCCTCTTCCACCACGCTCGCCGAATACTTGATTCCAAATCCCCAAAGCTTCAGGCATTTCAAACGCACGCCTCTCATCTTGGCGTAGTCGATTACGACTCTTAGAAATTCGTCGTTTGAATGATCCACCCTCAGCACGAGTTCACGAAATTTGGCGGGACACTCCTCCAAGAATGTGGCTAGCATTCTTGGAGTCAGGTCAAAGGTGATCTCCAGATTGTTCAAGGTGGGTGGCAGTGAATGTGCCACTCGTCTCACGAGTTCCATGGAAAATGGTAGGCTGTGATCCTCCCACAGGAACAGATACTCTAGCGGCAACGCGTATAGAAATGGAATCAGGTTATATATGGAGGACGTGGACATCGTCAGATACAAATCCATTATGCTCGGGCAGCATTCGCCTATGACATCCAGTAGCTCGGGGGTTGCCTCGAATATCATCAGCGCACGCAAATTTTTATTTGCCATCCTCATTATGATACTCAACGTCTGCGTCACCAATTCCGGATCGCTCTTGGCGTCATAGGAGATGAGCTTCCTGATGCTTAGTGGTTTGATCAGAGATGATCTTCGCATGCTATCGGCGAACGCAAGAGATTCCGAACTTGACTCGGGAACCGTGAGAAACTCCAATGTTTCCAGGTTGGTGCAATTCGTTAGCACTCGGAGCAACAGGTCGAATTGCGAAAAGTTTGTTAGGGTCAGGTGAGTGAGGGAGCGCAATTGACTTTGCAGGGACTGATAAAACTCCAACGAAAACGAAGAATCCTCCCAAAATTCTTCGATATCCAGGAATTTTAGACAACTCTGGGATTCGATCAGCTGGAATATAGGAATGCACACGGTCAGCGAGGGAGGAGACCAATGGTTCGGATCGATGGAAATGGAAATGTGGTTGAGCGACCGGGTGAAAAAGGATAGTTGAGTGCAAATGCGAGCTTTGTGGTCAATGTTCAATGGCCACCTCTCCTCGTCATCGTTGTCGAATTTCAATTCAAATTTCTCCAAATTCTCGAACGCCCGATGATTGCCGACGAATGTGGTGATATTCATCAAGCAAGTATCCTCAATTTCGCCACAATCTATCTTCAACACACGTAATCCCGTGGTTCTGCTGAACAATAGATTTCCTATGATCCTATTCAATACTTTTACTTTAATCACAAATTCCAAATCAATAGTGTCACACAGAAACAGTAGCCAGTCTTCGATGGAGCGATTGAAGTTCTCGGAGTCGAATCCGCGGAGGTAGCGCGGGTAATCGAATAGTGGATTGGCCATGTCCGGAAGGCTGATATCGTGGTTGATGAGAATTTCCTTGTCCTTGAAGGCAAGACAGGAGATATAGGTTTGGATGATGGTAACCTGTTTTCCGAAAAGCTGGTTTTCGAATGGGCGTCGCCATAATAATGGGATGGAGAGCTGACTGAAAACTCGGTTCACCATCGCGCAAGAGAATAATGTTGCACGATCGTCCTTGAGATGTTCAAAGATATCGATCAGACAATCTAGCGCCAGTGGATACGGAATAGTGTGCTGGGTTTTCGCGAGTTCGTTGGCACGTGGTGATGATGTTGACGAAGGTGGGTGAATCGACGAATACCCCATTTTCACCGGTACTCGTGTCATATTTATTGTTACTTAAGGTTTAACGCGTTGCAATTGACGTTGAGATGAATGTAATTCTTTTTGTTTACTAGAAAGAAATATCAAAAACAATAAAAAAAATAAAAATAAAAATAATGTGGGGTAAATATGTTCGTAATGTAATTCGTTTACTCCATACAATGCATTACTAATTACTCGTTAAGATAATAAATAATTGCGTCTGTTTCTTGAAAAAAATTTTTTTTTTTTTTTTTTTTTTTTTTTTTTTTTGTGGGTTTAACCTTCGCGGCAGATTGATGGGATCAATTATAACTTTGGAAAAAAAAAAATAATAATGACGACAGTTAATTTGATTGGACTTATATACGAGCGTATATCACGGTAATTAACACACAGGAAAAATGAACATGTGCCACCTTTTTGAGACGATATGTAATAGGCGCTCGGTTAAATAAGAGAGAGAAAAAAAAAAATTTTTTTTTCCGCCACTAAAATGAATAAGTCAATCATCTACGTACGAAAAAACCTCTAAATTGGACCACGAGAAAGCGATCATTCGCATGTACCACATATTAATAACAATAAGAGAAAAAAAGGTACGCGGGCTAGGTGTTTAAAAAAAAGATCAATCATCCGGAATCATGTGTGCATGCTCAATGACACACTGTATGGTGGTGGTAGCAACTGTGCATGAAGGTGTACGTACGTATCATATTTTAAGAGAAAAAAAAAAAATGCCTAGCTAAGCAAAATTGCTGTGATTTGTTTTGATTCTTGTGATGTTGTCGATCACAACAGTGCGTATCTGGTATCGCGGTTCGTGAGGATTTGTTTTCGTAATGCGAGAGGCTTTGGTGACATTTTCATTTTCGAACTCATCTTCCGCATCCATAGTAGGCAATCCATTACCCATCACATATTGGGTTCAATTATTGTCGACAATCCCGTTTTTCAGAGTGGTTCACAGATTTGTGCGTACATGAAAAGGGAAAAAAAAAAAAGATTTTTGCTGATGATGGGCACGCATTGTGGGATGTTCATATTAATCGTTACATCTTATGCTGAAACGTGGCTAGCCTATCAATTGAATTGAAAAATGGAACACAAGACGTAGCTGAGCATTGTATGTCATGCACGTTGGCTGATGTTTTTCTCTTTGTTATCACATGATTGAACATCCCGCGATGCGTGTACGCACTTACTGTAGGTGGCAAGAAACCTTTCTTCAAGATCAATCCAACAACCCCTGATAGAAAACACCATGTATGTGTTATTAAGTGAACCTGTTTTTCTGACCAACTTATAATGATGTTAACGATCAGCAATTGGTTTCGGCGAAGCTTGAACAAGCCGCAATGTCAGAGGACTTCTTCTATGTGATGCGAGACATCTATTTTAATTAGTTTTTGACTGAAGGTCGTACGTGATCCCGAGAAATTAATGAACTCACAAATAAAGAACTAATGTACAATATATGTCAGTCCGCACTATTGTTGTTATCTAATTTAGAAGGTAATCAATTTTGGCGAATTTCGGTTAATGACGAAGCCTCATCTGTTAGTTTCGCAATTCCTTGACAAAATCACACTGCCATTTACACTGTATGCAACGGAAAATAAACAATCAAGTTTTGTTGATCAACCGGTTCAGCTAATTGCGTAGCAATGCATCTACGTACGCATCAATAACAGATGACAATAATAGTACGCATTATTATTCTCCGTGTACAATGAAAGAAGGGTATGGTGTACGTAGCGTATAAAACCACAAAGAAAACAATGGCGAAGTAAAATAATGTCACTTTCGCATCATGATTACGAGAGGTTAGAAAGGATTCAAATTATCTGTATTCGAATTCCTGCTGTTACCTGTAGAATTGCTTATATAAATAATCGAGGCTAAGCAGGACGATTGTCGAGCGCGTAAATCTTGGAATTGGGATGCATGTGAGGCGAGAGAATGTGGGGTATCTACATAGTTTTACATTGCCTCAATTGATAGAATAGAAGAATAAATATGTGCTTACGTGTTTCACCTTTATCTTGCCTTTTTCACAAAAAAAAAAGATGGCATTCATATTTAACTATAATGGGGTTATTGAAAGAAAGTGGTATTGTTAAAAAAAATTTTTTTTTTTTTTAATCAAATGTTATTCTTTGATAAAATGATAACATCAAATTATTATTATTATTTTTTTCTTAAGCATTTCAAAAACAAATGCGGAATATACAGTACCATACAAATTTGTATTTAACGAATTAGTGATAAAAAACAATTGTTAGCATCGTAAATAACAAAATGATAAAAAAGACCTTGCTGATATTTAAAACCACATGCGCTTTATATGATTTATAAACTAATATGTCAAATCTTATTGTACATATTTTTACATCACATTAATTCATATACTGTAAATTTGATTTTTAGAACATTAATAAATATACACATTATACTTATATATGCTATATACAGTATAAAAGAAGTATTAATATTATTTATATAAGAGATAGTGATTATTAATTTTATTTTATTTATTTATTTTTTATTTATTTTTTTATTTTATTTTATTTTTTTTTTTACATTGCTTGTTATCAGTCCAAATAGTTTGTTTATTAATTTAAAAAATATAAAGTATATATTTACTTAAGCAATATAGCATATACTATAGCTAAATATTAAATCATATTTAATTAACCTATTATAGGTATAAACATTTTTTAAGTTTAACTTTGAAAATAATATTTTGTTCTATAATACTATATATTTTGAATAAAAATCCTTCTAGTTTATACATTATAATCAACAAGTTATTACTGCCATATATTCTTAACTATAACTAAAAAATTGAAGCTTGGTATAAATAAAAAACTATTTAATCTTACTGTATAATTAGAATAAAAAAAAAACCTTAATCTTGAATTTTGTTTAATATGAATAATTATTTTTAAAGATAATAAAAAAATTTTTAAATTTAAAATTGTAATACTAAAATTATATTTTAAAAATATAATTTAAAACTATAAAATTTTATGTTTATTAATTTTATTAATTTTAAGTATATTAAAAATTATAATAAAATTATAATAAAATTTTAAAAAACCATTAAATAAATTATAGAAATATAAATTAAATATAAAGTAAAACTTACTTATATAGAAGAAAATAATTAGACTAAAAGCTATAATAACTATTATTTATATTTTAAATTCTAAACTCTTTTTTATAATTTTCTTTTTTCTTAAAAATTTCTATTTTTAATAATTTCTTTGAAAAAAAAAAATCAACTCAAATAACATTATATTATTTAAGTTAATAACTAAGTAACAAATTATATAATATTTAATTATATTTAAAAAAACTTATCTATCTAATATAAAGTCTAAAAATTATGCTCTATTTTTATTTTATTTTATTTTTTTAAGAAAAAAGAAACTTATTAATAAATTAATTTATAGTAAGTAAAGAAGAGTCCAATATTGATTTTAAAATTTCTAATTAAACCAATAGTATTTTATATCTTTTAGATACTAAAAAAAAACTTTATAATCAATAAATTTTATTGTTAAATTAGAAAAAACTCAAAGTTTAAAAAGCTTTAAAAAATATCAAAAGCTTTTAAAAATTCAACAATAAAGTATTCAGGTTAATCAAACTCAAATATCATAAACTAAACATCAAAATAAATTTTATAAATATAAATATATTAGTAAATAACAAATATTAAAATAATATAATATACTATAGTCTACCAATATTCTATAAATAAAACAAATTAGATTTATGAATAAATATTATAATAGGAATACTTCTAGGTTACCAAGTATTGTTTTCAAGTTCAATATCACTATAAGGCAATACTATCCAAGCTTAGATAATATAAAAAGATTTTATTTACTCTATAATAATAATTTAATTATCTTGATTAAAATTTTATCTGATAATGAAATATTCAAAATATTAAAAGATACTTTAACTAATTTTAATACTAAAATTATTTTGTTATATAATGGATTCTATTAAGCTCTTATAAATAGGTTTAAGATCTATATGCTATAAAAATTACTTAATGAAATTTTAGTATATTAATTAAAAGATAATCTATATTAAATTTGATATTCATTCAAAACTTTATATAATAATTCCATAGGCAAGTTATAATAAGTCATAAAAAAATGATCTAATAGAATAAGATGATATTTAAAGACTTTATATAGATATTTTATAGATATACTTTTTTTTTTACTGATAATCATGTCACAATAGCTTGTCTTTATTGCAAAAATTGAAATAAATCTATAATATTTTACAGACTTTCACAAAGTGACTAACTCATCTTTATACAAAAGTACTCTAAGTCCGATTTTGAAAACAATATTACACTCCCCTAATAGATTGGTAATAATCTCTATTTATCAGGATCATTGCCAACAGTTTGTCACTTTTGATTGCCTGAAAATCAATGAATTGCTAAGTTAAAAAAAAGAAAGGGGAAAAATGATTGGGAAAGAAGACAATTCAAGACTTACAAAAAAAAAAATCCAAAAATAAAAACAAACACTTTTCAAAAGATATCTGCCTAATTGAAATAGTCTTCTTGCTTCACTAGAACCTTAGAAGAAATTTTCTTTTTTACTACCTGTGATATCGAATGAGTTAATCCAACTGGATTTCATTTAAGTGAGCACCAGATTAAAATATTTCAAAGAAAATATTTAGATCTCAGCTTTTTTCCATTAAAGCTTTGCTACCACTTGAGGAACTTAGGTAAAAGACAGAAGTTTGCAATTCATATTATCCATCATTTGATTTTTTGGTATCATAGAAATTTTTATTAAGGGACTTGAGCTTTTTTGAGACAAAGATTTCTGAAACCTTCTTTCCAATTACCAATGACATTATCAGAACATATGAATGTAACTAATAAAAGCTTGTTTATATTTCAAAATCAATATATTTTGTGTTAGCCAATTACCTTTGGTAAGAATTTGTATTACCAAAAATTTAGGGTCAAATTGAGATATGTAAAATTCCTTAGAAAACCATAAAAGCAATAGCTCTAAGAGACCTACAAATGACTGGAAGGGGAAAAATAAGCTCTTATATCATTAAAAACCTCTATATACCTCTCGCTTTAAAGATTAGATAGGCCTTCAGATATTCTACAATCAGTTCTTCTTCCTTTGGAAACTTTCATGCCATTGATATCAAAGGATTACTTGACTTTTCTTGGTCACTAGAAATCAAACTTTTGAGTGAAAAGCTTTGTAAACAAAAGAAAAAAGATAGAAATGATTTTTGAAGTCATATTTCAAGTAGTTTTAAAGAAAGTATTAAGACTTTATTAGCAAAAAAATATAGAAACTTCTTGCAAACATTTTTTTTATGTGTGGTCAGAGAATCAATAAATGCTATTTTATAGATATACTGTAATAGATACTATAAAAAGAATACTTAGTAAAATAAAATATAAAAGAAGTTTTATGTTATAGACTCAGGCCTATAAAGATAAAGGTCATAAAATAGTAATACAGATATAGATGGTGGAGTAATAAGGCTTCTTTTGACAATAAACCATGAAATATATTAAATATTACAATTAAATTTATTTTGAAACATGGTAGACATAATCTATATTATTATAGTTTAACATAAAACTAATTATATAATTATTTGTAATTATAGCTAAACTATATATACTATCTTTATTAATTTTTAATAAACTAGACTTCTATTATTTCTAAGATTAAAAAAAAAATTAAAAATAAAAATAAATAAAACAGATTAATATTTACAATAAGTGTAGATTAATAATAAATTTGATAAACAAGTAAAATTAAATAGAAAAAACAATAATCTCTTAAAAACAAATATTAAATCAAAATAATAATAAATTAGATTTATAATATTTTTTCACAAAAATATAAACAGATTAGAATAAACAAGTAATAAATAAATCATAATTTATTCTTTATTATATATGATTTATAAGATAATAATAATATATAGTATTATATAAATTATAAAAAAAAATTTTTTTTATATTTTCAATATAGTAATCAAAACAATTTAAAAATATGATTTTTTTTTTTTTTTAATGCTAGCTCATTACTGTACTGATTTGTATGCTTTATTAAAATCAAGATATGTTCTAGGGACAACCAGAATAACTAATCATTCTTACTGCTTAAGGATTTACAAATCAACTAATAGTACAAGGGACATCTATTTAAGTCTCACCCAATCAGAATGGAATAATTATTAACTGTCTAGTATAGAATTTTCTCTAAACTCTAACTAAACTATATGGAATGTGGATCAACCTTATTGAAGTGACTCAGCCTTAAACCTACCTCTAGAACCAATACCTCCTAGGGTTTTACCCACCAGATGACCTGTTGCTATCCCTGCTGGAAAAAACTAATATAACAAGAACTTGTCTAAGATATCCAACACTATTATTGTTAGGAGTTCCTTATATGAAAAGATCTCGTTAGCACTTAAAAAGAAAAAAAAAAAAAAATTCTGTTTTGTATCTCAGCCTGTTTTATTGTTCAGTTAGAGTTCAGTCTTGTGTAAAGGACATCGTATCCCTCAATTATTTCCTATTTATAACCTGTTTTATACTTGATCTGTTTTTATTGGCAAGTGTAAGTGAACTAGTTCTTCTTTGTGTTCTGGCCGAATGATTTGTTTATGGGAGAGTATGCTCTTTTTTTGTATTCAATAATGTGGTGACTTGTATTCTATATCTACCCGCATCAACATATATGACTCACAATAAATCTCAGATTCTTATGGAGCTGAGGAAATGCATTCAAACACATGATGTGACTGGTAGAAGCTTGTTTATCAATTTTGTCCAACATGTTTTGTGTCAACCAATCAAAATAGACAGGATTTGTGCTACCCTAAAATTCAGGATCAAGCTGGGGTAGGTAAAATTCCTCAGAAAGCCATAAAGTGGGAGCTCTTAGAGGTCACAACACCAAGTCAAGGGAAAAAATATGAGTCCTTGATTAGGGAAAAACCCTATCTTGTCTTGTTCTTTCACTTTAAAAGAGTGGTGACAGGTATTGCACTGGTGGTTCTTCTTCCTTTAAGAACTTTCTTGTTATTTATAGTAAAGGTATGACTGAACTTTGTCAGTCACAAGAGTTCAGTTTGCCTGAAGTTGATTGTAAACAAGAGGGGAAGGGTATAGATGACTGCTGAAGATTTTCTTTAGATTGAATTAAGGAGAGTATTAAGACTTTATTAGCAGAGAAGTATTGAAAACTTCTTGTGAATATTTTTTTTGTGTGTGGTCAGAAAATCAGAAGAATGGGTCCCAATATGATTTTTAAAAAAAAATATAAGTTATTCAAATTATTTTTAATACTCTTATTACACAAATAATCATATTTAATCAAATTTTAAAGTTAGTAAAATACTTGATATTGAATAATATTTTAGCTAAAATTTTAAATATAAGCTTAATTATATTTATAAAGTTACAATTGTTAAAAAATATATTCTTATAGAATTGGGGATAAAAGAAAAAAAAAGATCTTTTATCTTTCTTAAAAGAAAAGTATAAAGCATTCTTATATAAAATATTTTTATAAATAATCTTTTCTAAATTTTATAAAAAATTTTTTTTTAATCCACAATTATGTCGCAATGGCATGTCTAAATTTTACAAAATTTATAGATTCGAAATTCTATAATAGAATTAATTAATAATTAAAATTGAGATATTAAATAACTCAAAAATTAAAATAAGTCATAAAGAACCAAAAGATAAAATTAAAATAAAAATTATTTAAAAAAGGGTTAAAAAAATATAGTTAATCAAATCTCTTATAAATATATAATAAGTTAAGTTATTCAATATAAATTTATTTTATATTATAGAAAAAAATAAATATGAAATAAAAATATTTATACCAATATATCAAAAGAAAAAAAAAAAAAAAAAACAAATTATCTTCACAGTATTTTGAGCTTATTTAAAGATATACAACTATTTAAAAATTTTTTCTTAATAATAATGTCTAAACTATTATTAATTTTGATAAAATAGAAAATACTTTACATATATAAAAAAAATTAATAATAATAAAAAAAAAACTTTATATCAATTTAAAAAATATTTATTGTTTAAATATTTGATTTCTTTTTACAATCACAATGGAAGAAATTGAGACAATACTAAGAAGCCTTCCTAAAAAGAAAGCATTTGGTCCATCACATATCAGTTATGAAATACTAAAAAATATGGACCCTCAAGGAAAAAAGATTCTCAACAACTATATAATTAGATAATTAAGGTGGACCGTATACCAAGGAAATAGAAAGAAAGTAATATCTATCTAATATTCAAGCCAAACTATGGAACTGTAGTTTAAGCAACACAAGACCCATAATATTGCTAAAGACAGCAAGAAAATGCTTTACCAAAATATTGATCAATAGACTTGCCAGTATATATAAAAAGCATAAAATTCTACGTGAACTTAATTTCGCAGGCTTATAAAGAGAAAGTACAGATGAACCTATTCAACTTCTAAACAGTATTTATGAAGAAGCCAGAGAAAAGAAAAAGAAACTATAGATTCTTTTTCAGGACACAGCCAAAGCATATGATACAATTAGCCTCAAGATGTTGAAAAGATCTATGAACAGAATCTGTATTCCAGCT
>CAJVPT010004716.1:0-13058 GCA_910592055.1 Acaulospora colombiana | reverse complement strand
TAAAGAATAACTACCCCGTATTATATTATTATCGTATAAAGGTTTGTTAAGGAGTATAAGTCTGCTTAATTTATTTAATTAGATTTTTTTTTTATGCTAAAAACATATGGGGTTAAAAATTCCGAGTGATAACAGTATTTCAAAATGTCCATTGTTAGCTAGGGGTCTATATGCATGTGAAGATGCAATATTTAAAATACTTTGCAGATTCTTTCCTATTTTGAGGGAAAATCCAGAATTTTTGTAACAATATTAACAAACGGATTCTGTAAGGACAAAACATAATGTGATTATTTACGGCTTTTATTAGTATTGTATTCATATAAATTATAATATACTACGTATAGCACATAGGTTTCAGTAAACCTCCTGAATTTTCATTTTCTTTATATTTTTTTATTTAAAAAAATTATTATTTCATCTTATACTGCAAGACTATGCAGAAAACATCAAATGTTATCTCTATTTCATCATCTTAAGTATAGTATTATCAAATAAAAATAATACAATGAAAATCTTACTATATGCGAGAATGTATTAACGTACTATATATATGGTGATAAAATGCGACGGCTTTTATTTTAAACTCATACTGTGTTCATATCTCGCTATACGTTACGTATTTTAAATTTTGTCCTACGCAAGAATTTCCTTGTTACTTGTGAATTTTATTTTATGAATTCAGGAAAAATTTGGAAAGATTTTTTTGTGCGGTGGCATAGTTTGTGATGTATGCATGCCCCGGTCAATATTAAATTGTATCCAATCCATGTTAGTTACACCCATTATTATTTGAGATAGAGATTTGTGGATCATTGATTCTCTATACTTTGTAGTGTGTTGCTGTTTGTGGAGGTTAGATTATGGTCTAGCATTCTCCAGCTAAAGATATGTCTTGCTTTAATGAGGTTCCTTGCAATTTCTGATATTGTGTTATCTAAGACTTGTCCATTCCACTCTTGGATCCATAGGCTCCGACTATCTTTTATAGGAATAAAATTTATTTCTGAGGCTTTGCATGTGATGGTTGCCTCCTTGGCAAGCATGTCTGCTTTATCATTGTCTGGGTCATTATTGTGTGCTTTAATTTTTTTCCATATTATGTTGAGTCTTTGTTGTTTAGTAATATGATTGATTATATTGATTAGAGTGCTATTTTTTAGTATTCTGATAGCAGTTGGGTTTCCTTGAGCTTTGGAAATTGCATCGAGTGTTGCTTGACTGTCACTACATATTGTAATGTTGCTGTTTGCTGGAGCTATTATTAAGAATGATGTGATAGTAGCAAATTCAGCTCTTGTAGAGAAAGGATAGTTATGTATATTCCCTTTGAAGTTGATTTCTGGGATTTGGGTAATGTGTTATCTAAAGCCCTTTCTGTGGTCTGTGTCCAAGGAGCTATTAGTATATGCTGTGATGTTTTTGAGTTTATGGATTGTTTGTCAAATGGTGGCCAGTTCGGTGAGTGTGCTTTCTGTTGTATCTATGAGTCTTTTGTTATGTGTTAGAGGGTTGTTATCAATAGTGGGAGGTAGTGAAAGTTTGTTATGAACTAGTTTATCTGAGAGGAGTTTATTTAGGCTGTTGGGTGAGATATTGCTATATTGACAGAGATTGTTGCTAGGTGTGTCTCTAGAGCTAGATCTGCTTTTATGTACTGGGATACAGATGAAACTGTTTTTTTCCTTGAAGAATATGCATTCCTCTTGTTTTCTGGATATGTTTAGAGCACATCCTTGTATTCCTAGAGGTGTGAGCTATTGTTGATGCATATATAGTAATATAATTTAACAGTATTGTTAATGATAGCTTTTTTCTTACAGATAATGCTTTCGTCTGTTTGTATTGTGGTGGTCCATTTGATCTTTTGGTTTGGTGTTTCTATGGCTAGTCTGTGGATTTGTTTTGTTCATTATTATTTATGTATCTATTCTGTATTAATCTGACTATCTCTTGATTTTGTTGTAGTTCCTGGAACCATGTTGGTTTCTTCCTATTGTAAATTTTTGTTGGGGGTATTGATCTCTACCCAGGTAGCCAGATGTGATCCTGTATAGTTGGTTATTTGATTGATGAAGAGAATTTGATTGTTTGCTAGCTATTTTCAATGTTTATTGTACCAGTCTGGATCTGTTACTTCTTTTATTGTTGTGTCTGTCTTTTTGATCACCTGAAAATTGAAGTTGATACCTGTGAATCCATTTTGTCTGAGGAAACAGATTAGATCGTGTGTGAAATCGTGAGCTTGTGGAAGGAAGATGCTTGTGAAGTGGGTGCTTATAATGGTTTTGGTAGACCACCATCTATTTTGAAGATCTTGTAGGCATATAGTTGTGATCTTTTCTATTATGTTCTGTTTGTTGACTCTTTTATGCTAGTTGTTTACATGCAATAGGAGTTGCCTGTCCCAAAGATAGAAGAATACATATCCCATTGGATTGAAGAGTATGGAGTTTGATGCAGATTGGACTAAGTGGAGTTTATGTTTGTAGGTTGTGTTGAGGATACTCATTATCTTGTCACAGTTGGGCTTTATAAGGATCATGTCTAAGAGAGGTATGTGATCATTGGTATTCAAACTTGATTATGAATGAATTGGATTTGTTGGTCAATTGTTGTTGTCCATTTGATTGTGTTGGCATATTTGATTGTCTTGTATTTGATAGTTATTGTTGAAAGGCTTTGGTTCCCCTACCCTCAAGATAAATGCCTAGAATTCTTGCTGCTTAATTTGGTTTGAGCATGTGTATGAAATAGTTTTGAATTTGAACCATGTTGTCTAAGTTTGGGTTGGCTTTGAGTACTATAAGATTTGATTTTGTGACATTGATATTGATGTCATTGATTCTATAGAAGTCTGAACAGATGTTGTATATCTCTTGAAGGTTGGTGTTATTTTCTGCGAATAGGGTTGTATTATCTATGAAAGCAATACATGAGATGTTTTATGTTTTTATGGTGAGTGGTATTGTGGGATCTAATTATTGTTTTGCCATTAGTGTGTATCCTCTGGTTTGTTCAGAGATGTGTGTGATGAGTGGGTCATAAAAGATTCTCTATAAGAGGAGTGATATCATGTCTCCTTGATCTATACCATCCTCTACTGTATATTGAAGTAAGGATTCAAAGGGTATGAATACGTAGTTTTGTCAGTTGTCACAAATATTTGTGATTATTTAGGTAATTGTATTTGGGCATTTGATTTTTTTGAGGGCTTCTTTGAGTCTAGAAATGTTTATGGAGTCGAATGCTTTGGTCATATTCAGACTCAGGATCCAAGCTTATTTGTGAGTTTGCCTTGCATCATCTTGAATTGCTCAAAGGATATGTATTAGTTCTTGAGTGCTAGATTCCGTTAGTGCTGCCCAGTTGTATGTTGAGAAGATTTGATATGATTGAAGTGTCTTGGCTAGTCTGTTGGTTAGGATTTTTGAGAAGACTTTTCTAGTTGTTTTGAGCAATATGATTGGTCATGTGATGTTGATATCATTTTTCCAAGGCTTTGGCTTGGGAATAGGATAGATGCTACCTCTTTTCCATTCCCTTGGAACTCTTCCTTGTTTGAAAATATCATTAAAGAGGTCTATGATGAAGGTGAGTGATTCACATGAGAGTTTTTTAAATACTATGTATAGGATTCTTGTGAGGCCAGGTGCTGATTTTGAGAAGTAGCATTTGATAGTATCTTGTATTTCCCTTGTTGTTATAAGTGCTATTACACTGGTATACTATTCTTCATTTATGTGTATAGGTGATATGTAGAGCTTCTCCCATCTTGTGTCTTTAGTTTTGATAGTGTTGTGCTTACTTGTCCATTTTTTGAAATGTGCACTAACCAGTGTTTTGATCTCTTCTGGATCTGTGGTGATTGTCTCTTCTGGATCACTTGAAATGATTTTGTCAAGTGTGATATGTTTTTTGGGTCATCCAGAAGGTTTTTGATTATTTGTTTTTTGTTGGTGTTGAAGTATATTTGTCTTCTGAGAAGTCTTTCATTAATTGTGTCAATTTGTTGATTTTTACAATTCTTGTTGAAGATTTGTTTATGGGTGATTCACATTGTTTTGAGATCCTGGATCCATTGGAAAATATTTGTTAGTTGAGCAGTCTTGTGATTGGGTTGATTATGTTATTATATTGAGTATAGAGCTTCTTGAGAATAGTGTCTATTTTTGGTTCAATAATAGAATCATTATCTATTAGTTGTTTGTCTAGAGAGTCTTAGCATATTCTATTTTCTTTCTATGGTATCTTCTATTGAGGTTGGAGTTGGCCAGGATGATTATAGTCTTGAGTGTATGTATTCATCAAAGTCTTTCCATTTATCTGATGATATGTCTTTCCATTTGAATCTGTTGTTGGGTTGTACTCTAATACTATGGGCTTGAGGGGGTCTAAGTTCCAATGTTGGAAGTTGCAAGAGGTTGCGTCATGGTCTGTCTCCAAAAGTTCTTTATCAAGTTTTTGGATATTTGCATCAGTTAGAAGCCATAGTAGTGATATTGAGATCCAAATTTGATCGATTCTGCTAGTAGTTCCCTTAAAATTGCTTCAGGTATATTGGGTGCTATAGAGGTGTAAGTCTCTAAAGATATCTATGAACTGATTATTTGTAAGCCATTGGACTAGTTTTCCAGTTGGTGAGTATTGTTTTCTTTTAGGGGTATTGAAATTTGGCATGTCGATAATGGGATTGGGAACAAAGTTGAAGTCTCCTAAGATTATGATGTGACTATTCGCTATTTTTGCATTGTTGATAAGTTTAAGAGTTTCTTGGATACACTTTTGATTGTCTTCATGTGATTGAAAGGGCAGGTAGATAGCAATTATTCTGAGTTTGCATTTGAATCTGAAAAGAAGATCTACTGTGATAATTCTATCCTTCCATATTTGTTTTTTAAAGATATATTTTCGAGGTTTTTTTCTATGAGCAGTGTGACACCTAATAATTTGGTTTGGTTGCTTTGATCACTCCATGTGGTTTAGTAGTTGTTAAGTTGAATGAAGGTACCTTCCTTGCTACTAATATTTGTTTCTGTGAAAGTGAGAATAGTTGGCTTGTGTTTGTTGACCCACTCTGTTCATAATTGTAGTTTGCCTGGATTTAATTTGAGGCCCCTGACATTTGTAATAAAGATTTGTCAGTTGTGTTCTAGAATTGAAGGGTTTGAATTATGATCAGATTGTTATCTATATAGAGTGTGTGTTGTGTTTATTGGGTTGATGAGTTCCAAGGTTAATGTGTTGTTACTTTTGTCAAGTGTACTATTTGTGGTTGAGTGTGTAGATGTCTCTGAGGATTGGTTCAAAGGAGGATTGTTGGGAGTTGTGGTTGTGCTATACAATTCGTTTTTTGGTTCTATTTGATTACTATTACTTTGTGTTGTACACATTTTTAATCTTGGGATGGTAGGTGTGTTGTGGTGGGAGTGTTGGTAACTGCATCAAAAGCTGTGACGATTTGGTTCATGCTATTTTGTATGCTATCCAATAATGAGAAGAGTTGTGTTTGATGGTCTCTAATGTCCTTGACACTATCGTCTGATGACCAGAGAGTTTATTGTGACTGATGTTAAAATAAAATACTACTTGTTGAGTTGCTAGGTTTGTCACTATCCATTGTTTCATAGTATTCTTTATTATATAGTTCCAAATTAATGATGTGTTTATCAATTTCTATTAGTTGCATTCTCATTGTTTGAATTTTCTGCAGATTTCTCTGAGGAGTTCAGAGATTTCTGTGATTGATTATGGGTTTTTCTGTGGGCTTGAGAAGTTGTTGTAAACTGCGCTGGCATAGGAGCTGACTCTGGTGTTTCTCTGAGATTTGGGTTTGTTGAAGTTGCAAATTGTTATTGTATTTGCTGGTCAGAATTTGTTATAGAGAGTTTCAAATTTGAAGGCTTGTTTCTTGTTATAATCATTTCATTATTATTGTTTAGCTTTAATTGGGTAGTCAATGGCTAGATGTGAGGTTGAGTTGCAGAATACACATAGTTTGGCAGAAATTGGAGTAAAGGAGAGCTCAGTTTCCCCCATGGTATATTTGTGTTGTACTGCTTCAAGAAGATCTTCTTATGTGTCAAAGCTGATAACTGTGAATCTCTTGTGTCTGTATGCTCTTGCTGCAGACCTTGGAATGTAGCATGTGCATCCTTTGCATTTTGTGAGAATATGCTTGAGATCTCATACTGAGGTGTTTGGGGGGAGATTGGTAAGTTTGGCAGCTATTTCATTTCTTTGTTTCATTTGTGCAAGTGACCATTGTGCACTATTGATTTTGACTAAGTCTCCTTTGATAAGTATACTTCTAAGATCCACTAGTTTGTCTTTGGTAGTCTTGTCTGCGAAGGAGATGGTGGCACATTGCCAAAGGTTTTGGGTTTTCATAGTAATGCCCTGGACTTCTCCATATTTGATGAAGACTTGTTTGACTTCAGTGAATTTTGTGTTAAGGAGAATATTCCATACTACGATTGAATTTTCCTTATTGATCATTTGGCATCCAGTTTCCATGTGTGATAGTCTTGTGTTATCCATATTAGGTAGATTGATAGTGATGACATGTTGAGCAGCTTATAGATCACCAAAAATGGTGATAATTTTCATTTCTTCATTTTTTCCTTTATTATGTACTGTCAAGAGACCTTCTGAGGAGTTGTATGTCATGATAATATGTTTAATTTTTTGATGTATTGCTTTGCCTTTGACTAGATTGGCTGGGACCTCTACTTTGTGTCTTTCTCTGCCATATTTAATTGACCTGTTGAAGGGAGAGTTGGGTCTTGATTTTCCATTGTACAGAAAGGTTACTTAATTTTTTCCCTTCCTTACTGTGAACCATGTGTTTTCTGAGTCTTCCTGGTTTTCTGTACACATTTTCTCATCTGTATCATCTATTCTTGCCATCTTACTTCTCAAGGTGTTGGATCCTTCAGCTTGAATTGATTGGTCATATGTTTCTTGTCCATCTTCTTGCTTCACTAAGTCACTTCATGAAGAAGATGCTGGTTGGGTTGAGAGCATCTTGCTGTGTTATTGATTGGGATGGTTCAGTTTGTTGTTTGTTTATTGCTTGCTGAGTGGTTTGGGACTTGTTAGTCTCTAGGTTGGGCTTCTTTATATATAGTTGGATTCTCCATAGAGCATTGTCTTTGCTTGTTCTTTTCTCATATCTTATTGTGTGTTCTGTCCTTGTTGGGACATTGGTTGTGGTCTTGCAGTTTCCATTGCGAAAAGACATCTTTCCTTGGTGTTCTTCTGAAAATTTCCAAAAAAGGAAATTTTTAAGATTTGGGATGGTTATGGGAAAGATTTTTTTATTTATATTACTCTTTGTATATAGATTAATAATATATTACTAACTAGTACTCATACATTTGCTTATATTGATAATATATATATATAAGTAGCTATATATTTATTAACTATATACAAATACTATTTTTTTTTTTTTAAGCTGGCGAAGTCATGCCATGTAGTTTTTATTTAATCAAAATTATTTTTTCTACATACACAAATTGAATTGTGAGAAAATATATTTAGATAGAGAAAAAACTAATGACTCAGTATTTGAAAGAACCCTGCAACTTGTTACAGTCTACTGAAAAGTGAATGTTAGCATATTATACTCCACTAACACTGAAATTTATAGAAAAAATTAAGTTTGGTGTATATCTATTTTGAAGTTTATGTCTTATACTATGGTTGATTAGATCTATATAAAGATATCTCTGATCATAAGACAGGTTCCTGCTTTCTTGTGATATATCTTTCTGCTCTTTTACCTTGCAGTTCTTTACCTTTTCCCTCTTTTCTCTCCTGGTGATTTCCTGCAATTTTTTCCACTTTATTACTAGCTCGCATATTAATTTCCATATCTTTCATTTCTCATGCCAAAACTTTGTTGTAGCTGTTTTCAATGCTATCTTGGCAGCCTTCTCGTCTCTTATAATTTTCTCTGCTGTCTTCTTTATCTTGTATGTGATAACTCTTTTGATGATGTCAATCCATCTTACTTCATCAACTCTGTTTGTTTTTTCTGTTGTGGTTGTTGCTTTGAATTACCATTTCCATCTGTTTTTTATGTTTTCTTTTGCTTCTTGCTATCTGCTCTGGCTGCATATTCCTCTGTAAGGAATTTTATAAATCTTTCTCTTAGACTTGTTTTGTTTGATCCACATATAAAAGGATGGAAGTCCTTTTACTCCTGCTTCTTACAAATTATACATATTGGATTTCTGTACAGGTTTGGCTTTCTTGTATTCATATTTGTCATGTTTGGATGTTTATTCAACCATGTCTTCCATTTAAAGGTCCTATCTCTGTGGTCCTCTGGGTCTGTTTAAAAGGATGTTACTTTTAATAGCATTATTGTCTGCCATATCATGTTCCAATCAATCTCTTTAGTTTTCCTGACTGTGAGCCAGTCCTGGTTCTATCTCAGGGTTCTCCATTTGCTTGCCCATTTGGTTTTAAGCAGAGTTCTTTCAAGTGTTTTAAATGTGAGATCTATAAAGGACTGGTTCTATCTTAGCAGTTTTTTGCTACTGGTGGTGTTTTCTTCTTGGATCTTTATTATATCTTTGTATTTGTCAACTAGTGTAGTTGTTGCTAGTTTATATGCTAGCTCATTTCCTTTGATGCTTGAGTGGCTCTTAACTTTAATCCATGTGACTATTATGTTCTGCATTGTTATTATCTCGTGTATTGTACTTACTAGGATTTTATTTGGTCTCTCATTTCTCCTTGTCCCTTTTGTATAACAGTTCTCTCCTTTCTTAATTGCATTGATCAAGCTTTGATTGTCTATTATTATGTTTATCTTTTGGTTTGCACTTATTGTGCAGATTGTTGTGAGGATCACTGTCAGTTTAGCTCTTGTGGAGGATAGTGTATCTTGGGTTTCCACTTGAAAGGTACTAATCTCTATACTGTTTTCAGTTTGGATGATCCAGTCTATCCCATTATGCTATTTGTGTGTCATCTTGTAAATGAACCATCTTTGTAAATACTAAGGTTATCATGCCCTGCTATCTTTTGTGCAATTTGTTGTAGTTTGTGGATTATTCTTTCTGGAGCCTTAATTTTCCTTTGTATTAGGGTCTTAGTTGTTGAGATTGAGTCCAGTTATATTGTTGGTAAGGATGTTGGTATGCTACATATATCTATCTCTCTCAAGGTGAACTCAATTCCTTGTGAAGAGGACTGTAGTCTATTTGTCAAGAGTTGTCTGCTGAGTGTCCCTTGTTGTCCAGAGTAATACCCTATAGTACTCTTCTTTATATTGATGTTTATTGACTGTGCTAACAATTGGTACATTATGCATTGTTGTTGGTCCTGATACTTGTTTTTGAGCTTCAGGTTGTTGAAGGGGCACCCTTTGCACTTGAAAACTGGAGATGTCTGGTTGTTACTGACCATGTGGTTAGCTACTACAACTTGGTTATTCAATATTCTCTTTTTCCTTATGATTATATCTTCCCATCTCTCTTTGTTGCTAACCATTTAATCATTAACTACTGTTGTAGAGAAAACACTGGTGTGTTTGAATTAAAGCTATTTATCTCTGACTGTGATTATTTTTGTGTTTTCTAGCTGGGTCTGCTTTATCTTTGTCTTCTGTTTGCGAATTGCTTGTGTTGGTCCATATTTCCTTTAAGTCCCTATACTATTATGGGGTTCTTCCCTGTTTGCCTAGTTTTGCCTGCACCTGTTGCCATATAAGGAATCTTGTCTTGTTGACATTGAGCAGTTGGTCCAAGAAGAGAATCCCCCTGCACTTGAGGTACTTCTTGTGTTATACTAGTTTTCCTATCTATTTCCTTGATTGATCTGCCCTTATTCGCTACAGGTCTCCCTGCCCAAGTGTGTTCTGCTAGGGTAAAAGTAATCCCTTGTACCTTCAACATGCTTAAGATTTCGTTTGTTAGGATCTTTCTCCTTTTTGTTCAAAAAGGAAATTTGTTCTTCAGAATTGATGTGCTAGCCCAGTATTCATTCTAGAGTTGTTGAAGACTGATTTGTTTTATAATACTACTTAGATTATAACTGTTTAATTTGTGCATCAGATTTTTTCCATGTATAAGGATTTGCCTGTCCCACTAATTGAAGAGTTTGTACCAAAGTCCATATATATTATACAGTTTAGGGTTGTTGATGATAGACCAGCTTTATGTTTGAATACCTTGTTTATCTTGCTGCTTATTTTATTACACTCTTTTTCAGACAGAACTAAGTCATTTAGTAGGTATTCTATTGTTGGGTAGAGGACATGGTTTATAATATAGCATGCTTGTTTGTTTGTAATCTTTTTTTATCTAGGATTCTGGTGGCGGTGTCCACTTTCTCTCTGATGATATTCATTTAACATGTCCTTTTCCCATCCTCTGATATCCATACTCCTAGAATTCTTGTTGCCTAATTGTATTGTAGAGGATATATTTGGTCTCCATTTAACTTGATGCTATCTGTTCTACTTTCTCTACTAGTGTTCATACAGATTAGTGATGACTTGTCACCATTAACTTGAATATCATTTATCCTGAGAAACTCTGATGCTTTATCTACTATATGTTACATTTCAGTTTAGAAGTTTGCGAACCATGTCATATTATTATATATGCTGCTGCTGTAATCTTTGCTATCTTTTTAGTCTTTGTGTTTATCTCTCTTGTGCTTGGAGCTGTCAGGTCTATGATAACTTCTGTTTCTATTCTGTATTCTTTATGTTTGTCCTTGATTTCTTGTAGTAATGGATCATAGAAGATTCTTCATAACAGCGATGATATAGTATCGATTCCATCATGGATAGAGTATTCTTCTGTGAGACTATGCGCTATTATAACCCTATTACTTCTGCTCTCCAGTATATTGTTCATGATCTTGATTATGTGTTCTAGAAGTTATATTCTTCTAAGGGCTCAGATTATCATCTGTTTGTTGATAGAATCATATGCTTTATTGATATCTTGGCTAAATATCTATACTTCCTTCTTATATTTTCTAGCCTCCTCCATGACATTGTTCAAAATATAGATTGGTTTCTATGTGCTTCCTCCTAGCAGTCCAGTCCAGTTGTTCTCACATAGTATTTTTCATTTTGTACACACTTCTGCCATTCTTGTTGTGAGAATTCCCGTGAAAATTTTTCTGGCTGTTTCTAGCAGAGTGATAGGATATGTAATATTTATATCTCCTAACCAGTCTTTGGGTTTTGGAATTGGATATACATTCCCCTTATTCTAGTTACTTGGGATCTCTTCTGTTTTCAGGATCTGATTGAAGAGGGATTCTAGAACCTGCAACCCTTTCTCTCCCAAATTTTTAAACACACTATATGCTATTTCAGAAGGTCCTGGAGCACTTGTTGTCTTCTTCTTGTGGATCACATCTTTAATTTCTGTTATTTTGATGGGATTTGCTATTTCTGTGTACCAATCTGCTTGAATGCTTTGTTTTGGTTTGTATTGTTCTTTCCAATGTGAGAAGTCTTTTATGTTCAGGACTTGTCTTGATCTCGTCCATTGCTAGAAATGGTTCTTGATTTTGTCTTTGATCTTTTTTGGCTTGTTTATGATTTTGATCTCATCCTCCTCTATGTGTTTTATTAATCTCCTAGTATCTATTAATCTGGCCTGTCTGTCTCGAATACTATTTATCATTTTCTTGGGATTCTCTTCTAAATACTTATACCTTTACTCTGTGTATCTTTGGATTGTTCTTGATTTGATCTTTGCTACCTGTACCTTTGCTATCTTGCTTTCTATATCCCAGATTTCTTTGGTTTCTAGCAGCCACCTATGTATTTCTTCTCCGTTGCATGTTATATCTTTCATATTGAGTGGTAATTCTTTGAGAACTATAAGTGGTACATTAACTTTCTTGATCATATCCCTTATTTGTATCTCTTCTATTTGTGACCATGACTTTGGTTCCATGAGTCATGCCTGACATCTCCTATATACTTTACTGATTTGGAGCAATTGTTGCATCAACTTCTTGTATTTTGATTTATGGATGGTACTGGTATTCTTTCTTGGTCTTCTCTTTTTAATTGTAGCTTTTGCTGTTACCGATATTGCTTCCTTGAGTTGTTTCCAGATCTTCTCTGCTGTTGCTAAGTTGTCTTTTATTATCTTATTTGATGAATTTTCCATTTTCTGTCTAAATTTAGTCCACTGCTTTGGATTGGAATTAGTGAAATCGATCTTGTTCTATTTGATATTTTTCCTGTTCGCTATTTTTTGCCAACTGCTGTGTGGTGTGTCTAGGGTGGATATCACTATCTTGTGATCACTGTTTATGATAGTTTCTATTGTTATATGTTCTGCACTCAAAGTACATTGGATGAGTGTGTTCAATACCCATATGTAATCCAATCTGCTCCCATAGCTTGATTTGAATCATATATATATGTAGCTTCTTTTGGTTGGGTGAAGTTGTCTGTATATGTCCACTAAATTGAATGCCAGCAATGTATTGATCATGTGGTTGGATTTGTTTGCTCTTTACTTTCCTGGAGTGTGGTCCAGTTGATAGTCTGTTGTTTCATTTAAGTTCCTCATGACTATAATTAATATATTTTTACTTTTTGCTTCACTGATCTTGAATTTGAGCCAGTGATGTAGTTTGGCTCTCTCTTTTCTTTTAGTCTCATCTGCTGAATTGTAAACTGTTATGACTCTATATTTTATCTTTCCCTTAAATGCCATATTGACTAGTAAGCCTCAGTTGATGTGTTCTTCTATGTTGTATATATGTGTTGCCCATGCTTTCCTCATGATGATACCTACTCCTACTCCATATGTTTGCTGTATTGGTTTTGATAGTTATATTTGATATTCTCTTTCCTCATCTCACTAGAATGAGTTCTCTGCTAGCCATATTTCTGTTATTTCTAAAATATCTATTTCCTTTTCCTTGCTATATTCTAACAATTATAATCTCTCGAACTCAGTGTTGATTCCCCTTATATTTAAAGTACCTATCCTCCATTTCTCGTGTATGGTCTTTTTATTGTTATCTTTTTCTGCTTGCTTGGCTTTAGCCTCTAGTTT
>CAJVPT010004715.1:0-13060 GCA_910592055.1 Acaulospora colombiana | reverse complement strand
AATCTATTAAAAATTAGGTTTTAAGAAATTTAGTAATATAAATAATGTATGACTTATGTAATAATTTTTATAATTTTGTATTACTTTATCAGATATTAATAAATATAGTTAAACTTTTGTTTCAAAAATTAATAAAATGAATAGTTTAAAAGAGTTTCTAATTAATAATAATATATAGTATATTCAAGTTTATTAAAATATTTATTATCCCCAATTAGATAACAAATTATTCATTAGTTTAGTATATATTTTTTTCAAAATAAAAAAATTTTTTTTTTTGAAACTGCAATTGGTATTAGATATGAGCTTTATTAAAAATTAACTTTAACATTTGATTGATAATTAAATTCTTGAAATAATATCAATCATCTTATATAAACTATATATTTCTATATATTATATATACTGGTTAATGATAAATTATGTTAGAAAAAAAAAATAAAAACTCTTTTTACAAATCCCTTAAATCCCTAAAAATTTCTTTTTTAAATAATTCATCCAAAAAAAAAGAAATATCTATAATTCAAAACATATATTTTTGTAACACTAGCATACAACAATCATTTTAGTATAAAACAATACTTTATACATAGTACTAAATCAGTAAATTGTTAAAAAATACATATATATAGCAACAACTTTGACTTTTTCTTTCTTTTTAAGAAAAAGAAAAGAAATCAATATAAATAGATTCACAATTAAAAAAGAGAAGCCAATATCAACTTCACAAAGCTTGCAGCCAGGTTAGTGTAGGTTAACATTTTTTTTAATACTACAAGAAATTATAAAGAAAATATGTTTGTTCAATAAATTAAGCAAATCTCAAATTCCTTAAGACTCAAAAAGATATTAAAACTTTTCAAGGTCTAAACAACCTAATATATATATTCCACTTTACAAATATTAAAACATCTAGTTAAAGTAATACAAAAATATATATATGTATAGACCTGTTATCAAAAACAAGTTTGATAATAATCTATCATAACAGCACAACAAGAGTAAATAGATTTGGCAAAATTCTTGATCACAATATTATCACAGAATATGATTGATATAAACAGAATAATAGGAGTCTATAATATAATATTAAATACTAGTATAAGTAAGTAAACAACACTAGATAAAGAAGAGATAAACAATATATATTTGATAAAAACAGAATTAAGACACAAATCAAAATAGAGAAATATTAAAACAAGAAGCAAAACATATAAAAGATTTTTCTGCTTCACATAACTTTAGCAACACTAAGTGATTTATCTCTATTAGCTACTCTTTATATATACAATAAATAAGACAAAGAAGATTTTATATATAATAAATAAAAAGAAAAGAATATTATTGATACTTTGATTCAACTTGCAAGAAAGCATGACAAACATAATAAGCTATAGGTTATACAATAAATAGTTAGATAGGGGCAGGCCATCATTCAAGTAAGAGAAAAAACATCAGTCCAGAAATTTATATAATTTTTGATAGTATTATTGCAAGTATTTTAGGAATAGATAAGATAACATTTCATAAAGAATAAATTTTAATACAATATATAATCTATCTCTGATAGCTTAGAAAAGAAAAAAAAAGAAGATCTGCTTTAGCTGTTTATCAAAAATAAACTTCTTGAAATAATTAAAAAAGAAAAAGATGTATCAAAAAATATAAAAACTCTTCCCATGGAGATTATTATCCAGGTAGAAAATAATTTAATAGTAGACAAATAAGATTATAATGTTTAATGTTCAAGAACAAGAAAAGATAGAAGAGAGAATAAAATTCAAAATACTGAGAGAAAAGATCAAAGATCAAAATATAAGTGAATATAGCTTATACAATACAAGAAATAGACTTCAAATTCCATTCCAAACCTATACTATATAAGTAATAATGAATCCCTAAAGTATTTAATATATAAAATTTTATAGATTACTTATGTCCCTTTTTGAGGAACAAAATTTATAATTTTTCATTTTAATAGGGATAAAAGTTAGGAAATATTATAAATCAATAATTTGAATAATGAAAAACAATTATAGGTAGTTTTTTTATAATTATTAATTTAAAAAATTTAATATTTCCTAGTGAAGGACATTTGACTTTTGTTCCTGTCTCTTTTTTTAGGGATCTATATTTATATATAAGTAAAAAAAAAGTATATTGATTAGGAGCCATGATAGCAAACATTTTAGGAAGCTTAGAAATGAAAGCTAGAGCTTATTTATGCAATGTCTTAAAATTATCTCAAAACTTCTTTATAAAAGTTTCATTAATATTAATGAATAACCAATTCTTTATTTCAAAGAAGAAGAAGATCTCCTTAAATATTTAGAAGAGATAAATAGAAAGGAGAAAACCTTCATTTTTCAATGACTAGAACTAGGAAAAGAAGAATACACGGATTAATTAACTATAAATAAGATGGAGAAAAAAATATTCTGAACCTCCAATTCAAAAGAAAGTAAAGACATATGATAAGCAAGTCTAGTATATGTGGATCATAAACTCTTTATAAGTTATATAAAAGAACACTTAAAAAGATATGGGGATGTTAAAAATATTGATATCTATAAGGTAAAAATCAAGATCAAGGTAAAGACCTATCTTAAGTGATATAAATACTTTAAAATCAATTTTGAAAAAATATGGATAATACTACTTGAAATAAAAATGATAAGAACAATCTTCATTAAAGAAGAATTGATTGATAAATAAATAAATAAGATTTTGTTTAAACAAAACAAATACTTAGCTAGATTTTTAAGCACAAATAGAATACTCTCAAGTTTGATAATCAGAGTACTTAATAGTATAGAAGCTAAGGCCTATTATACATCAAGAAATCCTTATGTATTAAAAAAACAAAACTTTACAGTAGTATGCTTTGCAACAAAAGAAGTACTGACAAGAGCTTGCAAGTAGTATATTTTTTTGTAGGGATTAAGACTATCTTAAAGTGCAAAAACCACAATAGGAGAAACTATAAGGGGTCCTAAACCTAGAGTTGAAAGATTAAGAGAAAGGTTACAAGACTGATTAAAAAAGAGGTAATGAAAGGCTATATATCATTCAAATATGTAACACCATTAAATTGCTAGGATATCAAGAACATAATCACAAGGTTTGTATCATCTAAAAGTTTGATCAACCTGTTGAGAATTAAACACAGCAAGGATTCACAAGAAAGAATTACATCCAATAGTGAATATTCGAAACACTATAAGGCCTAGGCAGAACAGGGCAACTGACAAAATGGTGCCACTCAACGTAATAAAATTGGCATGCTTCATAGAATAGTTAGTGGAAAATGGTTATACGAATAGCTCATGTAATCAATAAAAATTTACTAAATATTCAATAAGGTTTCGTCTATCAGTTGGACAGTTAAAAAAAAACTATATATAATGAGATCAACATGTAATCATATTAATAATATCCTGATTGTGAAGATCGATTTTCCTACTTTTGATAAAGCAAAAACGACTATTCTTCTAAGATATCTCTGGAAACTGTACCATCTACTAAGTGCCAGGTCTTGGAGTTATATATTCGCGCTGAAAATTCTTTAAAGTCTTCAACAAAGAGATTAAATCCTCAAAATAGTAACATCAAATGTCTTAAAAATGACCGTGGCATGCACAAGAGCCAGATCAAGAAACACTATTTGCCAACACCTGACTTGCCATATATGAGGAACCTGAGGTCACAATTCTCATTAGTAACTATGTGATATAGATTCTTGTAAAATTCCCGTACAAATAGCACATGGTTCTTAATTATTGCAATTGGTTTTCGGCCGGTGTGCTGAATTTGATTTGTATCTCGCAAACTTTTCGGGAATATTTTCCTGAGATTAAGGATGGCTTCTAATATATTTGTAAACAATGGATCTGAAAGAGTAAATTAAAGAAATCGTTAGTAGATTATCCTAGTTCACATAAAATTTTGACGACCCACCCATTTTAACTCTTCTGGTGAAAACTTACTCCTTATCTTTGGGTCTACCTGGATTAATAGAAATGAAAAAGCAATAACAATAACGAAGAGAATTATAATGATAAAATGGTGTAGGATTGAAAGATGATAACGAAACAACGGATATCGGAAATCAAGCCAAGACGCATTAATTCTATCGGCCAAATTATTACGACTCACCAGCAATGGGTTGAACTACAATAAGCGAGTGAGATTTTTGGGTGGGTTTGATGATGAAAGAAAAGCACAAGAATAAATATTCGATATTATTGGCGCACATGGCACGTTTAAAAGAAAGTATGCCAGACTTTAGGAGATCTTTCAAGCAAACTACCTCTTCATCATTACAGGTAGGAAGGATGAGTTCTGTTTCAGCTTTTTTTTCTGATTGTTAATGAAAAAGACAGTTCTTTCCCCTATTGTGAAATTAAGGCTTTCGATTGCTCTATAGATGTTAGACATGATAGCACGGCACGAATAGATGAAATTGGAAAAATTTTTGGGAGGTCGAATTGTCGATTACTCAATCACGTGGACACTTTTTATGCCTTTTAACATTTTCATAGAATTATATATGAAAAGAATTACAGCAACCCAACCGCGACCACATCATGACAAATGAAAATAATGATTATTAACATTACGTTTATTCATTATAACGAGACCAAAATGGGAATGACATGTTGAAACATGTATCTGAAAATTAGATTACATTAAAAAGCGATAGCATCCCCAAAGAATCAGAATCTCACCTCTAAGCAAATCTCTTCACTCACTCAGGTAAGTTCCGGGACCGCACTATATGATTTGATGTGTTTGATTCGTCTAAGCCTATCTATCTTTTTCAAATAATACAGTATATAAATTTTCTTTGTTGAGTTTTTTGCGCATGGCATCCCGTAATATTTCTGGAAGATATAAATCCAATCTATGAGGATTCTTCTTGTGGATAATAAAAAGATGTTTTGTAATGGAATCATAAAGCTCCTCACCTTCTTTTTGCCAATTTTACTTCCGCTATCTCTTATAATCTCATTAAACCGAATCCTAAAATCCTTTCCGCAGACAGATCAACATAAAATTTCTATTTGCGCCATCCTCAGTACCAAAAGCTTCATCACATAACTGAGTTAGATGTTGAGATGCTTCGTCAAGATTAGGTTTTCAGGATCGCAAATGTCAATCACATGGTTTTCTTGGATCAAACCCTGCCCACCTTTTGCGAGACGCAATGGCCACACGCAAGTAGGTACACTCAATACATCCTGAATACTAGCATGTAGGGAGGAGACAATGAACAATGGACATTCCTAAAGAGTAAATATCTAAAGCAGGATGTAGTGACCATACGCCAGTAGGGATGTACGTGACGTAAACTTGATTGATCTACGAGTTGATAATGCATAACGCGTGATTTACACGTAAGTCGCGGTTTGTTAACTCGAAATTAAAGTTTCTCGCATAATCGGAAATGATCTGCAGTTGCTTTCATAAATAACGCATCAAATCTGGTTTACATCCAGACATTTTACAAGAAACTTTGTCTACTTTGAAAAGGTAAAGGTGATCGTTTATTTTATTTTTAGTCGGCGGCCGGTTAATACTGTACAATTCGGAATCTTCTCATTGGCTGTTCCAAATTTGACTAAGAGTAAGGCTCAAGGCGTAATGGATTACTGTAAATTATTTACCTTTTTGGTAAATATTTTTTTTTTGTAAAATTTATTATTATAATTTCGAATTTAATTAAAAAATAATATTAAAAAAAAAAAAAAAAAAAAAAAAAAATTTTTATAATATTTGAAGTTTTTCAAAAAATCCGTGACATGTGACAATGAGAAACTATAAATAGTTTGCATACCGTGTCTTTCTTTTTTTATTTTGAATAAGATCGCGTCTTAGGAAAATCAAATCATCACAAACCTTGTATATAATAAAAAGTTCCGAAAGATACATTGTAAATTTTAGATTAAAGAGATGTACATCAAACTCGAAACGCTCAAGTATCTTTTTGAGGACTTGAAACTTTCCCGGGATGAGAATGGGACCTTGTCGTTCGACCCTTCCGTTATGATATATTGTCAAGCAGATATCGACGCAATTTGTGCAGCAGAAATCTTAAAGGTTTGTTGACTACCATATACATTTGTGCATGTAAGAATTGTGCCGTGGTTACATTTCTCTTTTACTTCTGGCAGTCTCTTGTAAGCATTTGTACGTCCGCTAAATCTCTACTTTAATTATGTAGAAAATGTTTTACTACAGTCACATAATATGGAGTTTTACGCCAGTCAAAAATCCTGAAGAATTCGTCAAAAGTAATCTAAGTCCAAGTCTCGCGGCAACATCGGTAAAAAAATTTGAATTTGAATTTTTTTTATCTCAATAACACACCATCATCTTTCTCAATTTTGCGCGTCATTTTCTTTCCAAACTTGTGTCAAAGACAGTTACGAGCAATTATTTTATTGAACATTGGTGGGGACGTTGATCTCTTTAAATATTTTGATCTATTACATCGCCCCGAGTTGAGTGTATTCGTGTTGGACAGTAAGAACTCGATAAATTTACGGAATCTATACGTGGATCACTCTAATGTGAGTCGGTAAATTTAACCGGATTTTTACAAACAATCAATAAATCATTCTCGTTTACAATTGATTAGGTCTTCGTATTGATAGACGAAGAGTCGGATCAAGATCGAAAGCTAATAGAAAAAGTATATATGGGGACGGCGTTTTGACGATTTACTGGGAAGTTATTAACATATCGGCATTCCAAATTTCATTTCCCAAAGGCAACGAGGAAAGAAGAGCTAGAGAAAGTTACAAGTATCGAAGAGAGAGTAAGACATCCACACTTGTATAGAAATGAAACTGACGACTTCGGACGTTCAAAGACAAGAACCAGGAGAACAGCTAGTTTGGTTAGTTTTAATTTTTTTGCTTGTTTTTTTTTAAACAAATCGGATGTGACTAAAAATATCAGATTTATTTCTTGTCAGAACAATCCTAATTCGACTCAACCTTCACCGGAAAGGACACAGTACGGTCCATCGATAGCGTTGCAGGCGTATATTCTATCTTCAGAAATATTGTTAAAAGAAAACGATATGCTATGGTATTTTAATTTTTTAAATGTTCAAGAATAAGAACTCAAGTATCTTAAACTCATTTCACATCCGTCACTATTGGAAAGGCTTGCTATAATAGGTCAAACGAGCCTTTTCGTGCTGCGAAAGATAAGCTTGAAGCAGTATGACGAAAAAATTGAATTCTTAGACGCAGAGGTCTCGGAAATAAATGACATAACAAGCCTTCGACGTGTTCACAGACACAACGCCGTTCCTTCTCATCCCGGTGACAAAAAAATTACTCATATCAACGAATATCCTTTTTTTCGGAACAATTAGTTAACGATAGGTTGATTTAAATTTTTGCACTCTTACCTTAACATTTATCTACATACCAATGCGTGTTGATCGGACACTGGACTGTGTGGGACAGTATGCTTTATTCCGAATATTCTTGCAATAAAATGAAGCTCAAAGACAATCATGACAATCTAGATCGTCTGCTTAGAGATATTGGGTATGAAAAACCTTTTGGTTGATTCACGCTAAAGATAATGATTTTAATTGAATTTACCTAATTAAGTGTTCCACGTCGAGCCGCAAAGCAACACTTTCCATCAATGGAAGTTAAATGGGCAAATGAATTTGCCAATAGTATATTTTCAGAAGGGCCAAAACTTGGACTTTTAAATCCTTTATATTCCTCATATTGCAAGTTTTACGGATATGGTCGGCCGACTTTATCTGCAAGTGATGTGGTATACGGGTTATTTACCTTGCTGAAAATAAAACAATCTGTATCTGTCGAATTCAACGTGGAGGTTCAATGGATAGATGACTTTGATGGGGAAGATATCTGGTTGAATAATTTTTACACCGTGGTAGAAGCATTGGACAGGTATGCGATTTTTGTTTTAACGTACGTTGATCAGACCACTCGAATTTCGTGTAGTGCCGAAATTAACTAATTTTCATAAATTCCAGTCAAACCGGCATTACCTTGCTGCAGGAAGGGATCAATCTAAGGATAAAGTTACAACCTTTCTTTTTAAACGGGAACGTAGAGAGCTTTTTTATACGGTAGGATTGATTGAGTTTATTTACAGAACGAAAGAAACCTTGCTCTTAACTCATTTGTAATTTTTGGTTCATTTATTTATTGGAAGGGATAGGTGACTTGAGTAAGAAGAATTGGTTTGAACTCGTTTTCTCAGATTACAATGCATTGTGAATCATGACGCATTACTCTTATGGTACCGTATTAATTATTTTGTACCTGATGACAATCGGATTAAATTATGCCGTCGCCATATAGCTTTCAATAAATAAATAGTCATGTTGTTTTCAATTTGTATTTTTTTTTTTTTTTTTTTTTTTTTTTTTTTTTTTTTTTTTTTTTTTTTTTTTTTTTTTTTTTTTTTTTTTTTTTTTCAAAAACTTTAATTATTCGTAGTATTGTTTGCTTTATATATTATTCAATTCCCTATTTATGACGCGATGAATGTTTTATATTAATTTCTAGACTCGCCAGTATTATATTATGGATGACGTTTGATTTTAAGCAAAAAAAAATAATCCAATTGATGATTGATAATTCATCTTGTGCTATGTTGTGATCATGAAAGATCGATTTTTAGAAATATGATATTAGGTTCTTTTCGATAATAATAATAATAAACTTTATAAAAAAATTCTTTTATTATTCAATTTTGAATTTAAAATATTTGTATTGATTAAAGCTTTTTAATATTTATTGGAATTTCTTAAAAAAAATTTTTTAAAAAAAATTAAATTATTACAAAACAATTTATTAAAATTTTTAAATTTTAATTAAAATTAAAAATATAAAATAAACCTTTTTTTCAAATTTTCTAATTATATAAAGATATTTGCATAAAAGTCTTGATTTTTTAATTAATAAAGTTTTATCACTTTCTTTAAAACAACTTGAAAAATATTTTCATAAATTACTTTTATCCTTTTCCTTCTTGTTTACAAATTTCTTTGATCAAAAATTTAATTAAAAAAATTAAATAAATATCTTTACTTCCAATCACAAGAAAATTTCTGAAAAAAAATTTTTTTTAAAGAATTTTTTATCTTTGAAATAAGTTATAAAAGATTTATTTTTCTTTTATCAATTAATTATATTCTTTTAAAACTCTTATCTTTATAATTTTTAAGAATTTTATTTACTTTAATTTAATTTTAAATTTTTAAATAATATAGTCTTTATTTTTTTTTAAAATCCTTTGTTAGATTAGGCATTTATATTTTATTAAAAGTTTATATACTTTATATTATAAAATATATCATTAAAACTAAATCACCACCAACTAATTCACTTTCTTTGTTTTAAGCTTTAAATACAATTTTGTAAATGATTTATCATTCCATTAGTAGTTTAGGTAAATATCCTTTTAACCACTAACTTTATTGTTTATAGATCATTATTGCAAATTATTATTTAATATTCTAAAAAGGCTCAAAATCCAATTACTTCATTTTGTACTTCACTTTTTTTATTAAGATTTTCTTGAAACTTTTAAAAAGCAAATAGCCTATTTAAAGAAGTCTTAAAACTTTCACTGATTGAATGGAAAAATCTTATTTTATATAAAATTATCACAGAGATTAAATGACATAATAAGACTTTAGATAATTTAATTAAACTATATTAAGAATATTAATAATAAAATAATAATTTATTGGTGGATATATAAAATAAAATAGAAAAAAAATAATATTACCAAATTTCCAAACATTAAATCAACATGTAAAATCTATTTTGAAAAAGAATAAAAGATAAATATACAATATATGGATTTAAAAAATTTCAACAAAAAAGTTTTCTTATAAAATTGACTTATAATAAACTATTAATATTAAATATATATATAAGCAAGTGAAATATATTGCATAGATGAGCTTCAGATCTATATTTTTCTTTTTTATTAGCTCTACCATTCATATAAAAAAAATCCAATTTTTCACTTTTGGCTATTTCTTATGTGTTCTCTTTAAGTTTCTTTTTCTATAATCTTCCATTTAAAAATACAAGTCTGACTATTTGTACAAATTTCAATAGTACTATCAATAAAAACTATTAAAAATATCGATATAATTTCTATTAATTGAATTTTTGTAAAAAAAAGTCTATTGTTTACTTTTGTTTAAAACTTTCTTTCTCTTTCTACTTTTTTTATCTGAATTTAAGCAGCTTTTATCTTCATTTTTTCTTTTTCATAATTAATAAATAATCTATTAAAATAGAAGGTTAGCTTTTTTTTAAACTTAAGTTTGTGTTAAAAATTTTTTTAAGTGGTTTTAATATACTTTTTTCTTTATATTTTTCTTGATAATGGTTTTTTCTCAAGTTTTAATATTCCTGTAATTTACTTTGTTATTTTGGATAGAAATTATAAAAGAACTCTAATCATTGTAAATCATCTTTAATTCTTCTTTTAAGTACTATTTTGAAATTTAGGATTTTTGGTTTTTATATTTTTCTAGTAAATTTCTTATATTGAAATATAGTATTGTATATATCTTCTCCATATCTCTTTTTATTATACAATCATTATTTTGTGTTATACTTTTTGAATATTCAAAGCATTATTGCAAATAAGTTTCTTGACTATTATTGGTATTACAATAAATAAAATATTTCATATTATTTTGTATTCCTTTTTTTTTGTTTTAATTTTTCTCAAGTTATTTAATCTTTTTTACTTTTATCACTATTATCTTGATCAGATTTTATTTTGAAATATTTCAGTTTCAATTTTATATAGTTCTCTTTTTAAAATTTTATAAGTAGCTTTAACTATTCTTTTTGAAAGATTTTTAGCTATAGTTTAAAACTATTCTGAAATTGATTTTATACTTTATATTAATAAGAGTTGAAATATATACAATCACTTATTTTTTTTTTGTTTTTTGATTAAGCAACTAATCTAGATATATCAGTTTATTGTTTTCAAGTAATAGTATAGCTTTTTATATTCTTTTGATATAAAGTATTTCTTAATCGAAATATTTTCCTTACTTTATTTGAATATATTATTTTATTTCTGGCTTTGAAAGATTATTTCCATGATTTTTATTAATTTAATCACTTGAAATGTAAAGTTATCTCTATTTAATAAACAATTTAGTAATCTATAGATTAGTAAATTAAGTAGTTCTCAAGTTTTTATATATACTTATTTGGATCTAATAATTGATATTATATAATTTATATAAATCCAAAATTATTTAGTCTGTTATATAGTCCTATTATTTGACTTTTTTATTTTAATATTTAAATACTCTTTAAATTACAAATTTTTAAATAATAAATTATACCATTGAACATAGATCTATATAAAATACTCTTATTCTTGAAAAGTATTTTATATACTGTTATCAAGATATTACATATTTTCTAAAACAATATATTGTATTGTATTTTAAATTCTATTTTAAGTATTAATACTCTATTATTATGGGTCAAACCAATAAGTCTATTACTAATCTATAGTAGCTCATATAACCCAAATGATTAATAATACTCATAAATAATAAACTAATACTAAAGAAGAGAATATTTTCTATAAAGAACACTTAAAGAAGGCAAAAACATGATGATTGACTTGTTCAAGGGTAAATGTCTCTTTAGTTTCTTTTACATAATACTAACTTTATCTCTATTCTTAATAAGAATTGTTTTAACATATTTAGTACTGTCTTCTCAGCTTACAATGATAAACTATTTATACTTTTCTAGTTAACAATGGACTATCTACTTTACAATAGGCTATGCTAACCCTAAACTTTATTAAACTTTCTATACTTCATTATACATACTATACATAATTATTTTATTAGTATTCAGATCTCAATTCATAGTTTCTTATTTTGCAATACTCAATCTTTTATATAAGATCTTTATGTTTTTAGGTTCTAAACTATTATATATAAATTACATTATTCATGTGACCTTAAACACTATTTAAAATATAAAAAACTTATTTATCCATTACTTTTTTGTTTATGAAGACTCTACTTACTATATTGACTTCTTTGAGTATATATTTTTTAAACTTGATTGTAGTTTTTTGATTGCTTATTCAGATTTCTAGAAATTTGACTTGTTCTACTTTATTAAGCTATTTTACAACTTCTTCTTCAATATCTATTTGAACTTCTTTTAAACAACAATTAAGACTATTAATAACTATTAAAACTAATTTATTATTATTAATTTAAAATTTATTGACTTTGTAAAAAATTTTCACAGTTTTCAAAATCTTTTTTATATTCTTCTTAAATCTTGTTATCCCTATTATATTATTCATAAAGACTATGATAATATTTCTTAATCTTAACTTTTTAGTAGTATATTCTTTTAAATTTAGATTTCAAGCAACTGATATTTTATATTCTCTTTGTGTATTATTCTAGATTTTACAAAAAAGAGAATCATAGAAAATTTTTCATAATAGTGATGAGAAAGTTTCTTCTTAATTAATTTTATTTCCTACTATTATTTATTTTGTAAAATTATTTTCAAATATAACTTAAAATTCTTTATTTTGAAATAGATTTATTATAATCTTTACGAAGCCCTTTAAAGCTTTAATTCTTTCTATTGCTTTTATTAATGTTTCAAGACTGATAGTATTATATATTTTTAATATACAGTATTTTAAAAAAGTATTTATAGTTTTTTTTGACATCTTTATAGATATTATTAAAAATTTAAATCAGTTTTGCTATACTTTTTTCTAATAATCCTATATAGTTAAGTTCTTTAAAAATATTATTATTTTTACAAATATTTTCTATTTTATTTTATTTTATTTTTTTTTAATCTGCAATCATGCTACAATGACATGTCTTTATTGAAACATTGAAAATGAATTTACAATATTTTATAGACTTTTACAAAGTAACTAACTCGTCTTCATACAAAAGTACTCTAAGTCAGATTTTGGAAACAATATTTCACTCCCCTAATAGATTGGTAAT
>CAJVPT010004714.1:0-13061 GCA_910592055.1 Acaulospora colombiana | reverse complement strand
GACTCTGTTAATTTAGAAATGCTGCAACTGGTATTCCAAAGGATCAAGGCACTAGATACAATAATAACAATTCTGCTCAATATTTTTCAAGACTGCTACAATGCTATCAGAACATGCCATGGACTAATAGATAAGTATCAAGTAAGAGACGAATAGATCAAGGAGACACAATATCTCTATTACTGTGGTGCATTTTCTATGACCCACTATTATCCATGATCAGTCAACAATACAAAGGATACACAATCAATTCTAAAACATGCACAGAACTAAAGACAGGATGGGAAAGGAGGACTACCAACATAGTGGTGAATGCATATATAGATGACATAACATGGACAATAAACAATAGAACAGACCTACAACGAATCATACACACAGTAGAAGAATTTTACCATATTAACAATATCAAAATTAACCCTAACAAGTTACAGCTGAGCATCATTAATGGTACAGAGGAAGATCTAGAACAAGGAGTACTGATGAATAATCAAAAAATACAAGGATGCCCTCCCAACACACCAGTCAGAATCCTAGGAATATGGTACGACAGCTCAGAATGTAAAAACTATCAAAAATTCTTAATAAAACAGAAGGTATTCTGTACATGCACGCTAATTGAAATGAAAAGGATCACTGACAAACAGGCACAATATATAATCAATCACACCCTGATGCCCAGTATAGAATATCTATACAATGATATAGTACTAACCAGACAAACTTGTAATTAGCTAATGAGCAAACTGACAACAACATTTAAACACAAAATAGGACTCGTCAACATGGTACCCAACAGCATGCTCTACAATAAACATGAATATAATATAATGCATATATGGAATAGACAAGTACAGCTACATGCCAATAACTAGTACACCAGAGTAAACCAAAATAATATTACAGGAGACATAACACACCACTGACTACAATCTTTACAAAATATGTTTTGGTTGATCAAAGATATATACAATCATATACAAGCTCCCTTTCTAAAACCAGGAAGAAATTTTACACATGACATAATCTGAATGCTCAGAATGTATGCTTTACCTTTCACAAAGTCCAAGCAGGTAATTTCAAAACCATAAAAAGGATAGACACTACTATCGAAGAAATAACAGATCCAGAATTCTACAGAAAAATTTGACACAACTTAAAGAAACACAACATCCTGTTCACAGGACAACTTCTCAACAGTAAAAGAGAGAAACTGCTACACTGGTGCCAAATTATAAGAATCCACCGAAAATCAATATCAGGCCCCATCCCAACATGGTTCTTTACACTACAACATAAATTACAGACATGGATGATTGATAAACAAGGGCAAATCAATTGTTTTCAACAATGCATACCAACAATAGACACACTGACAGCAAAACCACATTAGATAGCAATGGAAAAGAATATAGAACTAATCATTGGCAGAAAACAGAGGAATATAGATAATAACTCAATAGTCTACAGGCACTATACACAGGTACCGGACGAATCTCCCCTAAACGAATGCACGGATGCAATATAACTAACAGACCCAATTCAATTCTACATGTACCTTCATAACCAGCAAACAAAATACAGTAACAATTCCAGTATAACGAAGTAAAATCTCAACACGACCAAATATTATAAAGGTAGACAACATGTTTAGAAACAGAGCTTCACCAAACTCAATCTCAACAATGCTTACAAAACAGAAATACAGATCAACAAACCCCACGGTAGAAGTATAAATACCTACTAAGAACAAGGTATCTGAACAGATTAGGAAGACATTGGTTGCAACATCTCTTATCCTCGAAGAATTAACTATGATTACAAAGCAAATTCAAAATGAGATCAATTTTGAGATATACACTGACAGATCCATGTCATACCACTACAATCAATACTACATGGGCTTTGGAAGGATAATAATATCCAAGAACAATCAAGAATTCTATTTTCAAGGACAGATAGAAAACTTCCCTTCCTCAACTAGAGCTGAACTGGTGGCTATACTCACAGCAATCAGTACACTCCCCTCATATAGCAGAGTCAATATACACACAGATAGCCAAGCAGCAATCAATAGCATTCAAAAAGTAATGAGGAAAAACCACATATACAATTTGCAAAAACAAAAAAACTTGGGGATTCTCCAACCTCTCAGAGATATAGTTACTGGTAACCACTTGAAGATTAATCTCTTTAAAGTCAAGGCTCACTCAGGTAACAAATACAATGAACAAGCAGACAAACTAGTCAAAATAGATACGCACCAGGATATGACACCAAGACACAAAACAATTAGTACCTACCCCACAAAAAACTTGAAATTCATGCTATTACCTCAATAGGACAACAACACACTCGAAGTCTCCATCAAAACCATGGTCAAAGAACTGATCAAGGTAATACACTTAGCCAGATGGAGGCTACTGAATAGAACAAGAATCGAATTTAGTGACCGGATCATCAAACACATACATTGGGATACAACTCTGACCAATCTACAACCAACTAGAATGAGTAAACAACACACCAACTGGACAGACTAACAACAAAGGAGATTCAACTTATGCCTACGGAATGAAGAACTCCCAACAAAAACAAAACTCTATCAGAGACTACCAAACTTGTACAAAGATGACAAATGCTTATTTTGCAGATCCAAAGAGACAAACACACATCCTTTTATATGTCAGAACTATCAATAGAGAACAGAAGAGCACTTAATAAACACAATCATCAACAAAGTTAGACAATATAGTGGGATTAAAGACACAAAAGCACAAATCAACAATTACCTAAGAAACAACTCCTTGAAGTATATCGAATACCTCAAATGTACTATTAAAGGAGCTGTACTCAAAGAGATATACAACCTAGTAGCCAGATGCATTCCAAACAAATAACAAATATATAAATGCATAAAAGAAATCAGACAAGAGACTAGCGAATACCTATACAACATCTGGATCCAAAGATGCGAGAAATTTCAGAAATGGAAAAAACTGCAAGGTATCATACAGAGAATTGAAAGAACATCCATATACAGCACCCACAGAAAAGTACACAGCTCAATACATTTGAAAAACATATAAAAGTTCAATATATAGACCTGGTAAACAATTATATAGGAAAATACATAAAAAACATTACACACCCCTCCCATATTTTTACTATTTTATATAGCACTGACCCAGCCTTGGCTGGTTAACTTCCATTAGGGTGGCAACAGGCCGTGAAGTGAGTTTCTCTATTGAACTAATTTGGTTAACATAGGTAGTTATAGTATAAATTATATATACATTTCTACTTAACCCAAATAAAGTAAGGCTGAGCCAGCGTTTTAAAAAAAAAAAAATTATTTGTGCCTGATACTAACTTTGAGCTTCAATATTTTATTACTTTTTTTTATTATTGCATAATAACCTGTTCTATTAATTTATAATACCAGCTATCTAGAATTTTCTTTTTTGGTATATATTGTCTTGTTCATCTGAGAAAGCTAGTTACTGGAGTGATTATTCTGCAATGAGTTCATGTTACAAAGTGTTCTAAGACTCTCCTTTTTATTTCTTCTAGATTTATACTTATCTCTATATGTTCATCTTCTTTCAAGATAAGTTTGTCCATACCATGGATCTGTTGAGTCTCTCCATAATACTATTTACATTATTTTTTGTTGTTCTATAGCCATTGTTATCTTTTTTCTATATATTATTTCATTTTCTTGTTTACTTGAACCTGGTTATTATTTTGGCTACTATTTTGTATAGTATTATGTATTCCCTACAAACTTCTTTTCAGTGAATCTGGTAGTTATTTGGATACTCTGTTTGCTATTTTTCTAGTCCTGAGACTAATTCTGAAAAGTTCTCCTTAATTTTGGAAAGTTGTTTCTTAATTAGTTATCCAGTTTGCTCATTGGGTATATCTATATATCTTTGCAGCATTTCTGATAGTCTCTGAATATTGATAATCTTTCTATATATTGTTAGAGGCTTTTCTATATTTCTATCTCTTTTCTAAGACTTTAGTTTCTTTATGTGTTTGCTTATAACTAGTAGAATAGACTGCTTAAAACTGTGCTATTGTTTGTCTATATTCTCTTGTTGTGATATATCTCTTCTCTATACTTCCTGTTCAATTATATTGCTAAATTTTTCCTACTGTTTATTATCATTTTTGTGTCAGTTGTAAAGATGATTATATATATAGATTTTCTAGATTCTTTGCCAGTCTAGTTGACATGTCTTTATTCTGACAGTTATTATTATATAATTGTTCTTTTACAGAAAGTAAGGATGTTCTATTATCTGTGAATTTCTCGAGTGCCAAGTACTTTGTAAATGGTACTAGATTTGGTCAATCCTACTATGTGTTCCTCTTCCATTGCTTCATGTATATACTATCTGTGTTGAGTTGTATAGCCTAAAAATATCCTCGAAATTCTGTACTATTAACTATTCCAAGAGCTTAGATTCTGGCTAGGAATTGTTCATTTTCTTTGATTTATACTATTTGTTAGTGGCGGGGTTCAGTGTAAAGTTAAAGTCTTCTTTTATAACTATATGCATTTTTGTCTTTACTGCTTGTGTAGTTCATTGTTAGATATTATGTTCTATCTTTTTTTTATTCTCTTTATTACTGTTCTCTAGTGAAAGATATATTCATATTACCCTTATTTTGTATTTTTCTAGGAAAACCATGTCTATTTCTATGGTCTTACTGGCTATTTTTTGTTTTTTAAAAATTCTGATTGTAATATCTTCATGTATTGCTATATATATCCCATGTCCAATCTTTCACTTAGGGTCTACTGATATTATTAAATAATATTTTTTTGCTTCTAGTGTTTGATATGATGTGTCTCTCTATTGGTTTCAGTGGTGATGATAATTTCTCATTGTTTCTCTATATAATATTCTATCCAGAGCTTGCATGTCTTGTTTTCTGCTTATTGTCTATGTGAATAGTTTTCTTGATTCAAGTATTATTGATGTTCTGTGATACTTGTTTGTTCAAAAATTGGATATTACTATCATATTATTTGTTCTACTACTTTCTTCTCTTGGAGAGTTTACTGAATTGATGTCTATTATATTATTGGATGAGATTATAGCTGACTGAGCCTATTTTTTGTGAAAGCTTGAAGAGATTGATTGTCTCTTCTATAGTTGTACTTATTTTATTGAGTTGTTGTTAATATGCTTCTCGAGTTTTCCTGATATCTTAGATTCTTGTGCTAGTTTCTACTATTTGCTTCTTTCCACCACTAGTTATATTCTCTTCTAATTCTTTCATAAGTTCATCAATGCTTTCAGGATATTAGTTGGCACATTCTTGTTCTAAAGCACCAACCCTCTTATTCAAATCTTGAAAAGTCCTTTTCATTTCCTTGATATCCTTTGAATAAAGGCTAGAATTTCCCAAATGTTTTTTTTATGTTAATTGGTTTTTGAATTCTATCTATACTTGAGAATGTTCATATAGCTCTGAGGTTGTTGTTGATTTTGTATATTCCATTGTTATGGAGATTAAAATTTGTATTAATGAAATATTGAGGGAGTCTCAAGTTATTGAATCTATTAGTATATTGTCTTATGAAAGAGGTTTTTACTCTATTAGTGCATATACCATAGTTGTATTCAGGTAAATTACAGAGGTGACACAGTTTAGTTTTATGGTCGATCTATTATGTTTGAGTTCCATTAATAATAAAGACTAACAATTTGACTTTTGCAAGCTACTCTCTGATCTGAAACATAAAAATAGCAAACCTTTTCACCTAGTTACTATTTTATTAGAAATGTATACTGACTTCACTTTTGTGCTAGTGATTATAATTGCCAAGTCTGCTGCTATTGTGTTTGGTAATAGTTGTGTGAGTGTAATACTGTGGTGCTTCTTTTGTTCTTTGACTTCATATGTTTTATAGTAAGGAAATATTCTATATAAGTAGAATTCTTTAATATTGTCTGGTCCTGACTAATTTTTACATAGTTTGATATATTGGAGAAAGTAATGTTTGCTATTTGAAATAGGTCTATTTTTTATAAAGTTATATAATCAATGTTAATTTGTTTACTGAAAAATTCTGCAAGATCAGTTTTGATAAAATGGAAAGTAACATTCTATACTTGGATAGTATGTGAGTTACTTTCTTAGGATTCTAATAAGACAATCTTTCTCAATTTAATATTTTTATTGTTTATAATGTTAATCTAGTATTCTCATTATATATCTTTATAATTGCTAAAAATGATATTAATCTATTATTTTTCAATTGAATATTCGTATCTTACATATTTCAGGGAGGGAATACTGATTTTTTGCTTGATGCAATCTATATTTTCCTCAAGAGTTTGTTCTGGTATCTGTTCAGGATTAATGTAGGTCTTTCCAGGCATAAGTGTCTCTTATTGTTACTGGGATTATAGTAGATTGATTTGTTTTCCATTTATTCCTTCTTGATTGGCATGGCTAAAACTGGCCTGGTTGGTGATATTTGTTTGTTTTTTGGGAATTTGTGGATCTAGGCAGCTACTCTCTTCTTATTCTTGAACTATAGTGGAAGAGCTTGCTTTTTTGTTTACAAAATCTTCTATTGGTTTTGTAGTTTGTTCTCTTATTTCCTCCTTCTCTCCTATGATCAGTTTCATTTTCTCTATCTCACTTCTTTTGACTTCTCAGTTGTATTCTCTCAACTCTTCTCTTTGTCCACCATCTTTTTCAGTCATGCTGTTCTGGTTTTGAGGGAGTGTATCAGAGTTGGAAGGTCAATATTGTCATTTTGACCTTCAAAACCTTGCCATTATTCTTGCTGATTTTGGCAATATTATATTTGGATGTTGTCTGTCTTCATAAGCTTCTCATTTGTCTAGTGGAAGCCATCTTGGGGGTTGCTACTTCATAGCTGGGATAAGTTTATTACCTAATAAGGAAATTTCTTGCAGTTTAAAAATTTTTTATGAAAGAGTTTCCTTGAAGGTGTAATATTATAAATCATATATAATTAATAAAAAAATAAAGATATTTAATAATAATAAAACTTTATAATCTATTAATAAAAATTTTTTTAGAAAAAATATCAAAAAATAGAATAAATATCAATATATAATATATAAACTTTATAATTTTTACTTGTATAATTAATTATTTACAAATTGTCAAAGTTGAAATTTATAATAAAAACATAGTAAGTGGACTCAAACTTTTGGAAGCAACCATATATACCTATTTATTTGAATGATATAAGTAAAAAATATAATATATTAATTATTATACTTCAAATTTTATCTGATATCTTGTCTATTGATATGTAAGAATCTATAGCTTTATAATTTATTTGATTATATTAACTTTACAAAAATTGGTTACTATTATATAATTTGAATCATCTAGTTGAATGAAAGAGTAGATTATAGATTAGTCTAAATTCTGTTCTGGTTTTGACTTGACCTATTTTTGCCTTCCTTACTTTTTCTATCAGGAAGGTCTGCATTGATTTGTACTTTCTCGTTAGTAGAGAGTTTCTATTACTGTTTGTCTGCTATTATTTCAGCCTTATATGCTGATATTTGTCATGTTATATTGTGACCCAATTTCTTTCGTTTGTGGGCTTGTCATGAAGAAAATTACTATGCACAGAGAGATGAATCTTAAGCTTTGAATGCTTTGTATATTGCGATCTGAAGCATTGTCTGTTGTGAGGCATTTGTAAAACGAGAGGTTTGAGTTTGAATGAGACTCATGAAGTCAACAATTTGGTGTAAGTACTACAGTGGTTTTAAAGTGGATTCAAGTTTGACGGCGTTGATAATGAAGTTGTGTTTTTCATATCAGCATTGGATGCTATCAGGTGAGACTGGAGCCCGAGTGTACCCTTACATTATTTTGAGCTGATTGATTTAGATGTTTGTTGCTTCCTTCTGTTCAATTTGGAAACAGCATATATTCCTCTGTTGTACAGGGATATGTTGAGGTCACATACTAGTACAAAGTTTCCTTTGGATATAATCCATTTTAGATTATAGTTGTTAGAAAAATCCAACTTATGTATGTAATTTACAGTAGCTAAAAACGTTTCCGCTTTAGTATTGATCCTATTCATTAATGAAAAATTTACTAATTGAATGTTCAACCCTAGAAAAATCAAGTCACCAGTAATATCTTTTATTATTGGACAAGTAAATTTTTCTGCGATTATATTCAACAATCCCGATTTTTCCTGTAATTTTATATTGCCATTGGCAAATTTTCCTTCCCTTTTTTATTCCATTTGACTTGCCACCAAGTTGTAATTATTATTTTCATGTTTAATTTATTAATTAACGTGTGAATGTTCGTATCCATATTGTGATTGATCTTTATAACGCTCTATACGTATCAGTCAGGTGGAAATCTCAACAATGATTCATGAATTTTTTTATTTTATAAACTTATCTTGCGAATTTTGTAAAAATTCGAGAGTTGTGTTATAACATTATGCTAGAATAATTTCTTGCGTGTTCTATTAATGATGTTTTGCATAAAGTCAAGGACTCAGAACGATAGTAAATTTTTTAAGTGAACGTGCTCGTATTCAGATATCATCTTAATAAATTCTAACAAATTATTCGGAATTTTATGAGTCGCTTTTAATGAATTTGGCCTTTCATCAAATACACGCTGCCAAATAAATTTCAAAAACATTGTTTCGCCGTTTTTGCATAATAACCAATAATTCTTGTCTTTTGCTGATATAGATAACGTATTAACGACCGTTATCAATTCACGCCAATGAATATACCGATCGGAGATTGAATAAAAGAATAATAATTTTATTTCTCTTAGTGATATAAGTCCACGCACTATTTTCGATAAAAGTTACAGTATTTTGAATCTATGATAAATTGCAATGAGGGGCTTTCCTGATTTCTATATTATGTAAGGTATCTTTCAAATGAACAAACAGTAAGTTAATATTATAATTGCACATTTCCGTTTGAGAGCTTTCTAATTTTCCACGGTTATTATATGGATGATATTTAAAACCTTCTTACGAGGATTTCGCCGAACGATAATGAACATCTGCAAATATTGCCAAGCTGTTATGCATGTACTGAAACTTTATGGCCATTCTTATTTAGGAGTAATAAATTCTTTCTAAGACTGCATTATAGTTCTGAGGTGAAATTCCATATATGAACTTGTAAAATTCTTCAAACTGAGATTCTGTGCGTACATCTGATAGTTTCTTTAGAGTCATAAATAAGACCCATAAGGAAATATTTGCTTCACAATTTTTATTAAAATCTTAAAGTCATATAAATTCGAAGGAACTTTCAGAGTTTTAATTAATGTACATACTTGATTTTGATAGGATTGAGCACATAAAGATTTTGAGATGGAACACTCATAAATATTCAGATTATATTCCGAAAATTTCCTTTAGAAACAAGTGATCTTTACATTGAAAAGGACGCTTGCTTATAAGTTATTAAAGTTTCACCTCAAAACACCTATATTTATTCTCTGTAGGGTAAATATCTTTGAGAAGGAGTAATTTAAATGATGTTATTACAAAAGATCAAGAAATTTTCAGGAACATGCAAATATCCAAAGATCTGATGGAAAAGTTAAAATAATTGCTTAGGATCTAAATCAGGAATTTACATTAATAGAAAAGAATTAAAACCCATACATCCCGTATTTTAAGGAATTGATGAAATTTTAACAGGACGTAGCGATTTACGATATATTCCTGCCGGGGAATGCGAGAATTGTATGGATGTTATACAACTTCTAATAGAGGATGCCTGATAAAATATTGAGACCAAATTCAAGAGAGTCAAAGAAAATGGTCAATATTTATGTTTGAGTTTATATATATATATATCACTTTAAATCGATTAATTAAGAGAGAAGCAATAATCATGATACGGGAGATTACATATTAAAAAATTGGTTAATCTGATTCGGAATCTTATTCGTCCCTATTTTCACAATATGGTGGAGATGAATTCATTATTCTTTTTAAAAATAAAAATATAGAATTGGCTTTTAAACTTGCCGCGTGAAGACGTTTTTTAGGATCATAATTCCATGAATTACAACATAATTCTTTGTAATCCACACAGGAGTAGTTAAATCGATGGATGTGTCTCTCTCTCGATTTATAGGATTGATTATTGAAACTTGCACGTCAAATTCAGGTTTTTATTAAACCATGTTAAGGTGGTTTCAAGACATTTTGGATTCACATAAGCAACAATTTCTTTGGTTATCTTTAGACTATATTCAGATTCCGCTTGAAATCAGAAATGGATAAGCTGAAATATATTATAATTAAATTATCACCGTAATCAATTATATTTTTTGAAGGCCACGGTATCAAGTTTAATTTTTTTTTTTTAATTAGGACTCGAGTTGAGAATAATATACCACAAACCGAATTACGATGCACAATATTAGCTACATAAATATATTTCAAGCCATTGGCAATGTCTGTGACCTTTTTGAATTTATAAGTCAAATTTCCTTCAGGAATTTCTTTTAAATGCATCCTGAGGGTTTTCTCACAATACCGTAGCACCGTGAAATAATGTTCGCTAGAGAATTCTATATTAATATTTAGACCAATTGATGACATGAAAATAATTGTCTGATAACAATAATAACATTATAATATGAAACTATACCTTTAGTAATACGGTATCGTGAAATCTCATTATATTTTTATTAGAAAAAAACTCATTATGTGTTTATTAGATAAGATGTTTCTTGATTTTTCTACCTATTTGTCGAAATGGAATACGAACAATGTCAAGGTGCTTAAAAATTAAAGAACAATAAAGTATTGTTTATAATTTACAATTTATGAGAAGATATCTCTGAAAAAATTCTCATAATATTTATAATTATCAGATAAACTTAAATTTTAGAAAAAACCGGCTTCTCGATAAGTTTGAGATAAGCACATCTGACTTCACTCGTTCTATCTGAAATAGCCGAAAGATCCTGGAAATAGTTATAATTGAATTCCATCGATCCTTTCAGAACATTTTTTATTTTATCAGTAGTCAAATTCATGTTACTTGAGAACGAGTAATCTATCTTCCTAATCACTCCATTAATCAGATGACATAATGCTACGGATTAACTTTGCACGTACTGTGACCTTTTTGATAATTATAATACTTTATTTCATCAATTAAATATGAAGTGCAACAATACTATATCGTAATATGCAAGTCACGAAATAGTCAAATGCATGAACATAAAAATTAAATAAAATTTATCACACGCAAACGTTCATAGCAAAGTAATTTATAAAAAATATTTATAAGATTACGTAATCCGATTTTTTCAGATCTTGGGCATCCGGTATGCATAAAATTTACGTTAATTTACGTAAATTGTATTTGTTAAAAAATTAATTACGAATGATATACTCCAGAGGAGCCGTCTCAGATATTTTATAATCTCTTGTTCAATTTCATTCAGTTTAAGATCGCGCGGCGACATTTACACGTCTACAAGTAATTTCAGTCGGTATTAATTGTGGTTGTCATGGTGAAATGTGTTCCATGTGAGAAACTGGGATGATAACAGTGCGAACAACACCATCACTATTGTATTGTTATCCATCAATTTATAGCCCACATTATTGATTGGTGTGCGCTATTAATTCTTATCGTTAGTTTACTGAAAGTATGAAATAAAATCACAATATTTGAACATATAGTAATTAAGTTAAAATATCATTAAGCATCCTGCGCAACAGTTTCTCCACCAGTCTTATATTTATAATTTTGAACGAAGTCAATAATGATAAATGTTCAAGGATATGCAAAAAATTGATTACCATCCGGGTGAGAACATAAATCTAATATTTTATTTAATGGGTGAAAACAAACAGATTTGTGATTACGTAATGTCGATCCAATGAATTTATGACCGGTGAATCTTCCGTGCATTAAAATATTTATCGTCTATAATTGCAGTAAGACTCATGTCTCGCGGCATAAACGTCTTTCATCCACGTATCAACGTAGATATTATACCTTACGAAAAAAAAATTGTTTTCTCTATGTGAAATGTGCTTAATAAATCGCGAGGTTAAAACAAATTGCGTTGGGGGTTGTAATTGAGTTCTGAGTAGTGTAAATGTTTATACACTGTAAAAGCATTTATGTATAAGCATAATTCCCTGTTAAAATTGGAAGTAATCTGTCGTCAATACGTGAAAAGATCAAAGTTGGCAAATGAGGTCGATGGTGAAGTGTGAAACTTGCCAATTCGTCTCCAAGTCGTAAAACTGATTGCATATATGTGGTAAGACCTGAACCGGTTAATTGCTATTGGATTTTTAAATTTTAAATGAAGGAAGAATTAACTGAATTCCTGAGGAGGCATGTACTCACAAAAAATTTTTAATTCGTTATAATTAAAAAATTAAATTTAAATGGTTTTTTAACTTTATAAAATAATTTTAATTAAATTTATTTATTTCTAAATATAAAAAATTGATAAGAATTTTTAACTTTATTAAATAATTTTTAATATGCATCGCATAGACTTAAATGTGTCAAAAAAAAAACAACGTGTTTTTAGACAACATATGTTATAAGTTATGAGGTTAGTAAAGTGACAATAAAGAATGAATGAAAATATATGTGGAAAATATAAAAGTTTAAGGATGCACAAAATAAGAAGGCGGGACATTAAATATTGTGCAAATAAACACTGTGTTTGTCAGCGGTATTGGAGTACTGCTCTTGTTTCACTTTTAGTCGACGGAGAAAGATCGAGAAAATTAATACCAAAGTTCTACAAAAAAAAAATATCTGGAATAAATCCATAAAGACACTGCAATTTGAATAACATACGATTACATATAACTTCTGCCAGGGTAAATTGTTTAATGTCTCCGAAATTTTACTATACTCTTAAAAATATGGAAACATTATCAAATTACAAATCAATCCTTAAATAAAAAAAACAATTGATGATGCAAGGCTTATTCCGATCGAAAAGGTGCCCAATAGTTGTTTTAAATTGCACGCAACAAACCCTGTTATCCCATA
>CAJVPT010004713.1:0-13062 GCA_910592055.1 Acaulospora colombiana | reverse complement strand
TAAAAACAAATAAGATTTCGTGGATAGCAGCAGAAGGTAATACAATAAATGAGGAGCTCTTGATAGGGAAACTAAGAAAGAAAAGATATAGCACTACTACAGTCAAACACTATGTCCAGTATTATAAGTCATGTGGGTAATACGATTTATGTGTAATGGTCTAGAATCAAAAAACCTGAAAGTCTGGTATGAAAGATTGAGTATTGCAAGGTAAAAAACTATAGATAAGGCTTGGATACTAATAAGGGAACTATGTGTATATGAAAAAATATAAAAAGTTTAGCAAAGCTTAGGGTTAGTATATCTGATTATAAAGTAGATAGCCCATTGTTAATTAAAAAAGTATAATTAGTTTACCAATATATGCTAAAAAGGTAGAGCTAAATGTGTTAGGAAAACAGCCCTCATTGAGAATAAATATAAGAGTTAGTGTTATACCAAAGAAACAGAATGCAATAAAGAGACTTACCTTCGGCCAAGTCAATCAAAACATCCCTGCCTTCCCTAAGTATTCTTTATAGAAAGCATTTTTTTCTTTATGAGTATTTGTGAGACATCTGAATTATGCTATATGCTATGGATTAGCAATAGACTCGTTGGGATAGCCCATGATACCAGGAGACAAGCAACTCAGATTAAAACCATACTAGGGATATGAAATAAATCAAAACTCAGGAAAGAATATCTGCATTATGGAATTACTGAGCAAAAACATAATCACAGTTCCAGGTCATAAACAATAGTTCACAAGGAATAAGAATGCAGGTACAGAAACAAATTTGCTATTATCATCAGACAGTATCAAATCCAGGTTGGACCAGCAACAGAGGTATATGGAGCAAGAACTTGTGGATATCTTTATCCCAGAAAATCCCAAAATATTAGTATACAAAAGATGAATCAAGGACAAGACAACACAAAAGAAGATTCAAGATTTGCAGCAGTACATGGAAGGTTGATAAAGAGTTGAAGTTACAATGGATGCCAACTGCTACAGAAACTTTTACACTATTACCTTTTTAGTTGAAAACCTTATAATAAAGGAGGTAACTAATTCTATATCCTGTAAAATCCTCAGAAAAACAATAGCGAACAAGGCAGAATTGAATGAAATTATACTCACACTGCTCTCTTTTCCTGCAGAAACAAAAATACAATAGTCAGATAATAGTCACTGCCTTAAATACCAGGAAAAACAAATGCAAGATAGCTAGGCTACATACATATCGAGGACTTAGCAAGCATAAAAGAAATTAAGATGCAAGTTATAAAGATTGGAAGAAGCAATATGCAGATTTACACTAGAGTAGACAGAGAAGCTAGAAAAGTGAGTCTCAAATGGCAAATTATGAAACTGGATATCACTCCACTCAACAGGAACACACTGGAGCTCAAATATAAGGATAAGGTGACCAACTGTACCAGCAGGGTTGCAATGTGTAACTATTTTAGGAATGAATAGATTTGGGAATATTATAAGCTGGAAAGGAACCAAAATCTCAATCAGGACATTGACTAAATTGACTGGAATGCTACAACTGATTTCTTGAGATCAAGAAAAATAACAGTTAGACTGATGAATATAGAGAACTATTAGAGAAGTACCTTTAAACTAAAGTCCTGGGTACAAGAATTACTGATATAAAAAAGCTTCACAACTGAAGAGAAGACATATACAGATTGAACAGATGCATTAGGTGCAATGTGTCAATAGAGGACCAAGCCCACATATATATATGCAAAGGAAATGAGTTTGATTTCAGAATGTATATAATAGCGGTTCTAACAATATATCTGTAAAGTAGAGAGAAACAAAGCAACTTTTGGATTCAGGAATGGATAAAAAAACCAAACAGAAAGAAGATAATCTTTGGATAAAGTTAATAGCTAATAGTCTGGTTCTTGTTGATATGTCAAAACTCATCAGAGAATGGACCAGAATCTTCAAAAGAAAGCCAAACCAATTCTTCTAAGATGCCTGAAAAAAATCCAAGAAGCCACAAAATTGATTTAGAAAGGATAATATGAAGTCATGAATGAATGGAAAACCTCCTATAGCATCACAAAGACAGAAAAAAAGACAAAAGGTAAATGGTCATGAAACACCACAAAAGTCCATACAAGAAAAATTAAAAATCCTATTGATTTGGACTGGAAAAAATCAAAAGATTTCAAATTTCTCCTCATATTAGTACAAAAGAAACATGGCACTAACTCAGCTTAGGCAAGTTAGTTTTTCACAAGGAAGGTAACAAGCCATAGAGGTCCACAGGAGATTCGAACCAGAAGATATCTTTGTCAGGTTTTTCTAACATATATGCTAGTATAGTTTGAAAAGTTTAGTTAGCTCTGAAATAAATTATACTTATGTAAAATTAAGTAAAAGCTAAATAAAAGATCAACTAAAGACTGAGCCAGCAAAAAAAAAAAAATTTTTTATAAAAAATTTTTAAAGTTTTATTTTTATTTATTTATTTTTTTTTTCCCTCTGTCAGGCTAGATATGTGTGCTTTATTAAACATATATATACTTTACATTAGAGAATGTATTGCTAAAGCTAAGTTTCTATCTAACTCACTTATCTCTATTTTAAAGAATTATTAAAACTCTAAGTGCAACTTCAGGAGTGATTTATCACTCCGTTAACAGTTCAGGTAAAGATCTTTCCAACTGTTAACTTCATTGCCTATAGGTCACTACTGCAGATTACTCTGCGAGATTCTGACAGAGTCTAAAACTCAACCATTTCATTTCATACTCCACTCTTTTTGTTAGAATTTCTCAGAAGCCTTCATATTTGAGGTTTCCTTCTTCAGGTAGTGGCTCTTTTTTCTTCTGAAGTATACTTTTTTGACTTGAAAGATATGGAGGTCTTCTTGTCTTGTTCTCTCTACTGATTCCTTGTGATTTTTTCCACTCGATTACCTTTTCACATCTCTTGTTCCAAACTTCTTTTTGGACTTGATTACAGACTCTTCTTTGCATTTTTATTATCCATTTTCTTGCTATTTTTCCTAAGCATTTACCTTGACATTTTAGATCTGTTATTTCTAGGATAATATCTGCTCTTATAAGGCCAGTACAGAAACTTAACATGTCCTGGCTAGTTTTAGAAGCCTGTTCTACTACTTTAGAGATCCACTTGTCAAATTCTCCTATCTCTTCTTGGTCATTGATAATCAACCTGAGATTTTTCTCTTCAACCTTTCTTTTTCTTTCTTTTAGTAACTCTTTAAAGTCTCTGATGATTCCATCTATTCCTTTATTCCATGTTTCATTTAGTTGGTTCTTATAAGCTGAACATTCTAGCAAATGTTCTATAGTTTTATCTTGTTGACTACATGCAATACATCTTGCTTGTTTATATAGGTCTGGTCTTCTTATAGCCAACTTACTTAGTGTAGGTAGCTCGTCATTGACCAGTTTAATTAGAAAGTTTCTTTGTTGGGATTGTTTAAAAGATGTATTCCACATATGCCCATATTTAACTCTTTTCTATACTAGGTTTTATGTATAAGCCTGGTGTTCTGAAATCTGCAGACTCTATTTTTTCTCAGTCCTGTTTTGTTGTATCCACTGATAGGCTGTTGTCTTATTATTAATGTTCTTAATAAACTAACTAATTGAATCATCTAGAGTTATTCCTTGCCACTTGATTTCAGTAATAATTTTGTGTGAAATAAGATCTTTCTATTCAATCAGTGGAAATTTTAAGACTTCTTCAGCTAAGGTATTTGCTTTTTTATTATAAGGATCATTTGAGTGTGCTTTGACTTTTGTGAGCTTTAAGTCTATATTTTTCTTCTTTATTAGTTCTACCATGCGTGCCCAGAAGAACCAGTTTTTTTATTTGAGCCATCTCTTGTGCGTCCTTCTTGGATCTTCCTTTTCTAAAAATTTTCACTTAGAAATACATGCCTGACTGTCTGTAAAGATCTTCACCATGCTTTTAATTGGAACTACTAAGAGTATTGTTATAATTGCTACCAATTCCACTCTTGTAGATGAGAGCTATTTGTCTACTCCTATTTGAAACTTGCTTTTCCTTCTATCTTTACCGATCTGAATCCAAGCTGGTCCCATCTTTATTTCTTCTTTACCATAATTAATAAGTAATTCATCAGAATAGAAGATTGGCTTTTTTTTAGATTTGGGATTATGTTGAAGTATAGCTATCAGATAATCTGAATATGTGCCTTCTTTAATATTTTCTCTGATAATAGATTCTTCCCAGGTTTCAATGTCCACGTGATTTATTCTATCGTTTTGGGTCTTGAAAGGACTTTGGTCTCTATAAATCATTTCTTTAATCCTTTTTTCAAGTGCTAACCTGGGATTGGGGATTTTTAAATCTCGTATTCTTCTAGTGGACTTTCTTATATTGAGGTATGGTACTGTATATATCTCTCCTATTCCTCTTTCTATAATACAGTCACCATTTAGTGTTATGCCTTCTGAACATCCTGGACATTTTTGTAAATTAGTTTCCTGGTCATTACTGGTGCTACAACAGACAAAGTGCTCTACTATTATAATGTTTTTCACTTTTTCTTGTCTTAATTTTTCCCAAGTTATTTTATTTTTTTTGCTTCTCATCACTATCCACAATTTTTTCCGCTTGTCTTGATTAGGTTCTATTTTGGAGTATTCTGGTTTCCATTTCATATAATTTTCACCCCAAGATCTTATGAGCTGCTTTAATTGTTCTTGTAAGAAATTTTTGATTATAATTTGAAATCATTCTGATATATATTCTTTGCTTGTATATTGCAGAAGCTGAAGCATTTGCCAGTCTCTTATTTTTTTAGTTTCTTGATCGATCAGCTGGTCCAGATACATCAATTGATTGTTTCTGAGTGATAGTATGGCTTTTTTATATTTTTTTATTGTAAGATATTCTCTGATCCAACTATTTTCCTTTTTCTATTCAAAGATATCTTGCCATTTCCAACTATGAAACATTATTCCCATATTCTTAGCAATTCTGGTCACTTGGAGTGTGAAGTTGCCTTTGTCTGTTAAGTGACTTAAGGATTTGTAGGTTAATAAATTGAGTGGTTTTCAATTTTTGATCTATGCTTGTTTTAGTCTAATAATTGATATGATTTCTGCTGGTCCAGGATCATTTAATCTATTGCAAAGTCCTGTCACTTGACTTTCTCTCTGTAACATCCAGATACTTTTCAAATTATGAATCTTTGGATGGTAAATTACACTGTTGAGCAAAGATCTGCATAAACCACTCTTGTTCTTGAAAAGTTTTCTGTATGCTGTTGTCAGGGTGTTACATATTTTCCAGGACAATATACTATGTTGCATTCTGAATTCTATTCTTGTATTAATACTTTATTTAGAATATAAAAAGCTTGTTTGTCCATCATATTCTTATATTTAAGGACTCTCGTGATGATATTGATCTTTTTAAGCACTTGTTCTTTAAGCTCTATTGCTGTTTTTTGATTACCTATCTAAATCCCTAAGAATCTAATCTATTCTGTTCTATCAAGCTCTTTGATCACTTCTTCTTCAATACCTACTTTCACCTCTTCCAAATAGCAATTAGGATTGTTAATAGTAACCAGAACTGATTTGTTGCCATTTATTTGGGAATCATTGGCTTTGTAGAAGATTCTTGCAATTTGCAAAATCATTTCCATATCCTCCTTAGATCTTGCTATCCACGTTGTATTATCCATAAAGGCTATAGCTGCATGTCTTAATTCTAGCCTTCTTGTAGTCTGTTTTTTAAGATCAACCTGGCAATCTTCAGAACTTATCCTTTTAGTTCAGAATATCTCAATATAATATTTTACTTAAATAAAAACCAATTAACTAAGCTAATTCAATATCATAGATGGTGATAAAGAAGATAAAATATCCTTTTATAAGATCTGAACAAATAATATCTGGGAGTATTAAAGTGTAAATTAAATTTTGTCAGGTATACTATATATTATACAGACTAATTTAAATAATATAATATAAAAATTTATAAAGCTTAATGTTAAATTAGCTTGTTTTACTGTCAATAACTATATATTTAACTATCTGACTTCTAACTGGATCTGCTCTATTCACAGAGTGGTAGTAAGTTTATCTAGAATAAATTGTAATAGGTTATAATTAATTTAATATATATAGTAATATATAGTTTATATAAAATAATTGATGTTAAACCTAGAATTTTATTATCTAAATATTAAGTTAATTTTTAATAAAGTATTTACATCTAATATCAATTGTGATTTAAAATATATATATATAGTGTTGTTACATAAAATAATTATATAATAATATATAAAAAAAATAAAAAAACTCTTTCCACAGATCTTCTGATCACATATAAAAAAGATGTTTGCAAAAGGTTTTATACTTCCTTGCTAATAAAGTCTTTATATTTTCATTAAAACAACCTGAACCTTGTCTTTATTTATCTCTTTTACCCTCCTTTACTTGTTTATAAACCCCTTTAAATAAAAACTTAAGTCTCTAGTGGCTTGAAAAGACTCAAGTATACACTTCTTTTACTAAAGACAAGAAGGTTCTAGGAAATAAAAGAACTAACAAGTGAAGTGTTACTTCATAGAGCTGGAAGTGATAAGAGGAGAAGACTTATTATTTACTTTCTCATATACTGTCTTATATCTTCTTAAAGTGTTTACTGTTTTTTATGGTTTTCTTGAGAGATTTTGCCTACTTCAGTTTGATCCTGAATTTCTAGTAGCACAATATCACTTGGCATCTAATTGGTTGATATAAAATACATTAGTAGCTGAATGTAAACAAGCTCATACTAGTCACCTCATATATTTCAATGATGTCATTAGTGATTGAAAAAGTTGATTGGTATCTTATATCCACTATTTCTCTAATTGGATTAACCTATAGATCAAGTTCTATAAGACTAATAAGATATGAGTAACAAGTTCTCAAGTGATAAAAAAGCCACTATTTGTTCAAGCTGAGGTCTTTCTCTTCTATTATCCTGGTCAGGCAAAGTTCAAGACCAAGGTCTTTCTCTTATTTTAATCAGATAATAAGACTGAATGGTCTCTAGGTGTGGTTACTAGAAGATATTATATTAAAACAATATGACCTGATTTTTACTAAATTATATAAGAATCTGAGATTCATTATAAGTTACTCATCTACTGTAGGTGAATAAAAAATTACTGCCCAAAGAAGGTTGAAACCAAGTATATTCTAGAAGTAAAGGCTCTCACTGGATGATAAGTCTTCTTAGATAATACATAAGAAGAAAATTATGATCAAGAATAGATAAGTTCCTCAGACAGTCAAGAAAAAAAAGAATATCCTAATCAAATATTTTTTATTGAGAAGAGATCTTGATAAGCAGGTTTTTGAAAAAAGCTGGAAATTTTTTTTCAAATTTTTACTTTTTAATTTTCTTGTTGTCTATTTAGACATTTTTAAATATCTCTCTTCTCCTTTTTTCAATCTATTCTTTTGTAGTTTTTTGTATTTCAGTGACTTGATAAGATATATAGTTATGACAACCTGCTGGCAATAATGCAGTGGACTAGAAGGGTTTTTATCCAAAGATACTGTGGAGCAAAATATTATTTCCAAGGCTGAACTTAGAGGCTTTTATACTTATGATAAGTCAGTTAGATTAGAATAATAAGTTAACTATAATATGTATTATGCTATTCGAATAAAAATGTATTTGTATTTTCAATTGATTAATAAATTGACAATCTAGCCTGGTTGGGTCCCTAAAGGAGGAGGCAAGGACAAAAGTCAAATGTCCCTTACTAGGAAACATTAAAATTTTTAAATTAATAATTATAAAAAAACTATCCACAATTGTTCTCTATTATATAAATTATTAATTTATAATATTTTCTGATTTTTGTTCCTATTGAAGTGAAGTGTTATGAATTTTATTCCTCAAAAAGGAACATAAGTGATTTGCAAAATTTTATAGGTTAAATACTTTAGGGATCCATTATTATTTGAAATCTATTATAAATCATTTGCAAATATATAAATGAATACAGAATATATAATTTATCATATATTTATATACAAAAAAAATCTGTCAAATTATGATAAAGATTATAAAATACTTTAATCATTTTTAATATAGAAATCATTATAACTAAATAAATTTTATTAACTTTTACAAATAGACAAAGATCTGATTTATTTTTATAAAAATAAATAAGATAGATAGAAAGTTTTTTCAAATTGATAAATTTCTTAGTTCTAATTTATAGTTTACAAGAAAACTATAAATTGAAGTCTCTTATCAAAACTTTCAATATAACTTATACTCAAAAATGACTATAAATCTATCAGTAGTATATATTATTCTTACTTATATTAAGAATATCAATTAAAAACTATTGCTATAATAAAAAAATTTCTCAAAAGATTAGTCTATATTCAAAAATTTTACATATTTTTAATTAAACAACTTATACTTGAAAAGAATATTATTTTTAAAATTGGATCTGTCAACTTTATTATAAATTTTAAAATATTTTCTTAACTATAGATTTCATCAAATCTTTAAATAAGTAATTTTCTATTTTTCAAAAATAGAAAGATATTATACTCTAATAGATAATTGATTCTATCGATATTGATCTTTAATCAATAGTTAATAGAAATAAAAATTTAATTTTTTATTCAAATGTTTTGTTTATATATTTGAAATTTTTTTTTAGTATTAATTAAATTCAAACTAGTCTTTTTTCTCTTAAAAGATAGTTTGACCATAAAGTAAAGTATTCTTTTTAGAAGCTCACTTATTTATAATATTTTGATTTTTTAAAAAAGTTTAAATATATAGTTTTAAAAATTTATTATTATTATTATTTTTAAAGTTATAAAGTATTGAATATATTTATATTTTTTAAAAAAAATTTTTTCTTTACATTAAAAATTAATAAATTAAAATGGTAATATATAATTTTTTTTTTCGAATGCATTAAGTGCATGACTTTATTCAACAATTAAGTTATTAATCAATACTAGTAATCATTACATGAATAATTATAGCTACCCATATAGATAGACTCTTACAAACTCTGAAATCATGTAGAGAAAGAGAAAAAAGGTAAATAATATCTAGCTACTAGTTTACTATTAACTAGTAAAGGTGCTCGCTAAGATAATATAGTGATGTATGTAATGATTTGTTTAGGAAAATCAGGTTTTTTATTGTACTGGGCCTGAAAACCAGTTCGAGTCAGGATATAGGCCATGGGTCTTTTCTTACTAGGAGCTATGAGCCTAATAAGGTGTGAGCATCTTGTGTTGATATTTTGAAGGGTATAAGCTGACCACAGTTTTTGGTAGGATCTTGAGAAAAAGTTAAAACAAGAGGATGTCTCATTATCATATCTCTTGAGTTGAATAATGATGATAATATCAAGTATTCAAAGCAAAAGCTCTCATCTAGTTATTTATTTCTAACTAACATGATGGCAGTCTAGGCCCTCAGAAAGTAAAACCTTATACTTTTGATGCTGCTGAATGAAATTACTGTCGTTACTATCTCTTCTCCATTTATATGACTTTGTAAAATCACTAGTGATTATGGAAAGGTACAGTATACCTAGAATTTTGAAAATGTAGCCTTCCTTGTTCCAGATTTACCTTTCAATAATAAGAGGTCTTGTTTTAATCTTTTTCATATATTAAGCCCACTGTCTTGACTAGGGAAAAGCCTTGATATATCATGGAATTAATAATATGGTTTGATAGAAAAAGGAGTGAGAAGTCTAGGAAGAAAACCTTAAAAAAGGAAAAAGCTATCCATCAGCAGGAGGAGTATAAAATGAAGGGATAAGAATAAACAGGGAAAGAACAAACAGGTGGGAGAAGTTAAGGAGTTGAAAAAAAAAAAAAGAAATAAAAGTATTCTTGTCTATAATGACTCAAGTATATACAAAGCCTCGCTCCAGGAGTGTCCTGCTCCAAAAAATAGTTCTCTTTATCTCAGACATTTGCCATGTATAGAGTTCAGGTCTGCTCACACTTCCCTAGATGTACTACTGCTTTTTATGTATTAACAAGTCAGATAACAGAGCCTCGTATAGTGTTAGCACATCTTAGACTTTGTCTGCTATATAGTGAGTAGTCTCATATAAAGTAAAGAAGGAGAAAGGGAAAAAAAAGAAACTTTCTAAAAAAAATTTTTTCACGAAGTAGGGAGAAATGAGAAAGAGTTTTTTTGGATATAGTAATATATAATTTTATATATTGTTTTATTAATAATATAAATAAATTGAAAATTAAAATTTCAAAAATTTGAATATAAATAAACTATATTATATATAGTATATTTTTATCTATAATTTTATAATAAAAAAAGAAATTAATATTTTATAAGTTTTATCAATTATTTATTTACAGTTTTTAAAAAAATAATTTTATATATTTGAATAATTAAAAAATTAAATATATTTTCAAATAACTTCAAAAGATTAAAAGAATTAATTATATTTAAGTACAATTTATATAAAATATTAAAAATTTATTATATTTTTAAATTTTTATTTTATTATAAAACAATAGTTCTATAAGTCTACTTATTAAAAAAATTAAAAAATTGATTTTATTTTTTATAAATATATAAAGAATCTTCTTTTATTTTAATTGAATCAATAATAATAAATTTTCTATCTTATAAATTTTTATAACTCTTTTCTATAGATCCTTGATCGTTATTTTTAAAGAAACGTTCCTTCAAAACTTTATATTTTGAGAATAATAAAACTTCAAAACTCTTTTCAAAAATATCTGCTTCATTTAGCAATAGTCATACTTTACTTTTTTTATTTACTTTTTCTCTTCAAAAATCTTTTACCTAAATAGTTAATGGCAAAAAAGCTTTTTTAGAAAAAAAAACTAGATGAAAAAATACCTTTCTTTTCTTTTCTATATAGATTCCAAAGTCTAAAAAAAAGTGTGGACCAATAACTTTATGCCAACCTAGAAAACTGATATTAATACTATAGGCAGAAGCAGCTTTTTTTTCAGTGTACAACAATTTTTCTTGATATTTTGAGAAATTTTGTCTACTTTAGCTAGACTCTAAATTTTTTATTATATCATATTTTGAATGAATTGATTGATTAAAGATTGGGATTGATTGCTTTATGATTAGTAGAAATGTAAATAAGGATATATATAACATGGAATGTGAATGCATTTCCTAAAATCTATAAAAATTTTGGATTTATTATAAATAATTGACTAGTTATATATACTGTATATATATATAGATTCTAATAAAAAGTAACAAGATTATTAAATAAATAATTTTATTTTAATTTTTTTCATTGATTCTCTAATCACACACAAAAAAGATGTTCACAAGAAGTTTTATACTTTCTTGTTAATAAAGTTTTTATACTTTATTAAAACAACTTAAAGCTTGTTTTCACTTATCTCTTCTATCCTTCTTTGAAAAAAAACTTGAGCCTCTAGTGGCTTAAAAAGACTCAAGTATACACTTTCTCTATTAAGGACAAAAAGGTTCTAGGAAATAAAAGGACTAAGTGAAGTATCACCTTACAGAGCTATAAGAAACAAGAAATAGAGGTTTTGTTAATAAAGAAAGGCTTATTATTCACCTTCTTATATATTGTCTTGTACCCTCTTAAAGTATTTACTATTTTTCATAATTTCTTAAGAATTTTGCCTAACTCAGTTTGACCTTGAATTTTTGGTAGCACAATGTCACCTGGCATCTAATTAGTTGACATAAAACATGTTAATAGCTGAATATAAATAAGCTTCTATTGGTCAACTCACATGTTCTGATGATGTTATTGATAATTGAAAAAATTAATTAATGCCTCATGTCCATTCCACTCCTCCAATTAGATTAACCTACAGATCAAGTTCTATAAGGTCAATAAAATATGAACAACAAGTTCTCAGGTGGTGAAAAAGTTGCTATTTGTTTAAGCTAAGGTCTTTCTCTTCTATCATTCTGGTTAGGCAAAATTCAAGATCAAGGTCTCCTTTTTATTCTGATTAGGCAATAAAACCAAATAATTTCTAGTTTATATTAAACTCCAACCCTTTGATTACAGTTAATAATATATTTCTCTAGAAGTTATTGAAAGATATCACAATCAGCAAGGATTCTCATCACTTTAGAGACTCTCCTACCATTATAAGGCAAAAGGATTATAGGAAAATTTGATCTTTTTAATAATGGAAAATGTATATCAGTAAAATTCCTTTAATTAGATATGGCTGTTGAAAGGTATTACAGTATATTGAAACAATATGATCCAGTTCCTATTAAGTCACATAAGAACCTGGAATTCAGCATAAGTCACCTCCTTATCATAGATAAATAAAAAATTACAGCTTAAAGAAAGTTAGAACCAAGTGTGTCTTGGAAGTAAAGACTTCAGACAGTATACAAGAAGGAAGTCAAGATTAAGAATAGATAAGTTCCTCAAACAGTTAGGAAAAGAAAAAATATTCTAATCAGGTATTTCTTATTGAGAAGAAATCTTAAGAAGCAGATCTTTAGAGGAAGCTGAAAATATTTTTTTCAATTTTTTACTTTTTATTTTCTTGTTGTCTATTTAGACATTTTTAGATATCCTCTTTCCCTTTTTTTCAATCTATCCTTTTATAGTTTTCTGTATTTCAGTAACTTGGTCAGACATACAGTAGTAACAACCTACTGGCAATGATACAATGAATTAGAAGAGTCTTTACCTAAAGACACTATAGAGTAAAACATTGTTCTCAAGGCCAAACTTAAAGGCTTTTATGCCTATGATAGGTTAGTTAGATTAAAATTAATAGTTTAACTATAATATGTATCATATTACTCAAATAAAAATATACTTATGTTTTCAATTAATTAATAAACCAATGATCTAGCCTGACTACAAATACTCAAAAAAAAAAAATTGTAATTGTATTACTATCTATATTTTCTAACTATTATTCTTAGGTTTTTGACATTCTCTTTAATCTTTGCAACTTTTGAGTTTTAACTGATTTACTGATTAAAACTATTATATTATGAAAGTTCTTTTTAATATCTAGAAAGGTATT
>CAJVPT010004712.1:0-13062 GCA_910592055.1 Acaulospora colombiana | reverse complement strand
GCGTCTCATATCATATGTACAGCTTACAAATGTTTAATAAAGCATACGTAACTAGCCTGACAGAGGGCAAAAAAAAAAAAAAAAAAAAAAATAGGAATCGAATTTTTTAACATAGAGCAAAATACTTGAAGGTACCAACTATGTAAGAAAGAGTTCTAGGATTAAAAAATATAGCAAACTTTTGGTAATATATCAAGGTAGAATATTATAAAAAAAAAAGATAAGATAAATTTGTGCTTTAATGTATTATCAAATAAGTGATAACAATTCAGTACTACATATTTCATCATCAGATGCTTTGGAATATTTATTAATATTTTAACAATTTGATACTACATGCCTTATCCATGATTGATATTTGAGTGCAATATATAAAGCTAACAACTGTTAATAATTTGACACTACGTGCCTTATTATTAAGTGATATTCAAATAAATTATGCAAAGCTAACAACTGCTAACAATTTAGCACTATGTACCTCATCTATGATTAATATTCAAATATATTATAATAGTTAGCAATTCATTACTATATATCTTATCCTTAATCGATATTCAAATAAATAACAATTTTAGCAATTTGGCACTATGTGTCTCGTCCTTAATTGATATTTGAATGCATTGTACAAAGCCAGAATACAGATACTATTTTAGTACTATGTGTCAGGTTTGGGCATAGCTCTTACATCAGGCTTACAAATGATGATATATAATTGGATATATCATCAGATATATTTTTTTATCAATATGAGCCAATGACGGGAATTAGATATGGTTGCCAAACTAGTATACAATAGTTGACATATGACCTGATAACAAAAATTAGCCACAGTTGTCATTAAAATAATATGTCAAATGCAATTTACAAGTCAAGTCATGGCACATTGAACCTATTATCAGCATATGCCTTAGTGGTTCTTGAATGGCAATACAAATGCAATCTATATATCATCAAATTATTGAAAAAAAGCAAATATCAAGTTTATTAGAAGTCAAAATAGATAGTTATAAAATAAGTAAATAACAATATACTTATAAGTAGGTAATAGTCTAGTGTAAATAAACAATAGTATATTGTATATATACTGTTATTTACTTTTTGTATTATACACATTTTTAATTTTGGGATGGTAGATGTATTGTGATAAAAGCTTGGTGACTGTATCAAAGGTGTGACAATTTGATTTATACTGTTTTGCATGTCATCTAATGAAAAAAAAATTGTGTTTAGTGATTTTTTATATCTTTGATATTATTATCAGATGATTGGAAAATTGATTGTAACTGGAGTTAGAGTAAAAGATTACCTATTGAATTGTTGGATTGGTTACTGTTTATTGTTTTATAGTACTCTTTATTGTAGAGTTTCAAGTTAATGATATGTTTATTAATTTCTGTGAGTTGCATTCTTATTGTTTAAATTTTCTAATAGATTTTTCTAAGAAGTTCAGAGATTTTTGTGAGTAATAATAAGCTTTTTTATGGACTTATAGATTAGTTGCAAACTGCACTAATATAGAAGCTGGATTTTATGTTTCTCTAGTGTTTGGGTTTATTGAATTATATATTGTTATTATTTTTTCTAATCAGAATTTTTTATAGAGGGTTCCAAATTTGAAGACAGTTCTTTATTATAATCATTTTATTGTTATCATTGGTTTTGTTTGGACAGTTTATGGCTAGATATAAGGTTAAGTTACAGATTGTATATAGTTTGACAGAGATTGGAGTGAAAGAGAACTTGGTTTTTCCCATGATATATTTATTTATATTGCTTCGAGTAATGATGGGTCCCTAAAGTATTTAGCATATAAATTTTGCAAATTACTTATGTCCTTTTTTGAGGAACAAAATTCATAACTCTTCCCTTCAATAGGGACAAAAATCATGAAATGCTATAAATCAATGATTTGGATAATGGAGAACAATTGTGGGTAGTTTTTTTATAGTTATTAATTTAAAAATTTTAATGTTTCCTAGTGAGGAACATTTGACTTATGTCCCTGCCTCCCCCTTTAGGAATCCATCTTTAGCTTCGAGTAGATTTTCTTGTATGTCAAATCTGGTAACTTCAAATCTTTTGAATCTGTATGCTGTTACTATAATTTTTGAAATATAATATATGCATTCTTTATATTATAAGAGAATATATTTGAGATCCCATGCTAAGGTGTTTGAAAAAAATTGATAAGTTTAGCAGTGATTTTATGTTTTTGTTTTATTTGTGTAAATAACTATTCTATACTATTGATTCTAACTGAGTCTTCTTTAATGAGTATACTTCCGAGGTCCACTAGTTTGTCTTTGGTGATCTTATTTATGAAGACAATAGTGATGTATTGTCAAAGGTTTTTGGTTTTTATAGTAATGCTCTGGACTTCTTTATATTTGATAAAGGTTTGTTTAACTTCTGAATTTTGTATTTAGAAGGATATCTTATACCACAACTGAATTTTTCTTATTGATTATTTGCATCCAGTTTTCATATTTAATAGTCTTGTATTGTCTATATTTAATAGATTGATAGTAATGGTATGTTAAGCAGCTTGTAGGTCATCAAAAATAGTAATGATTTTTATCTCCTTATTTTTTTTCTTACTGTGTACTGTCAGAAAGCCTTCTAGAGAGTTGAGTGTCATAATAATGTGTTTGATTTTCTGATGAATTATTTTGTCTTTGACTAGATTAGTCAAAATTCTTATTTTATATCTTTTTTTGTCATATCTGATTAATCTGTCGAAGGGAAAGTTGGGCCTTGCTCTTCCATTATGCAGAGATATTGTTTTGTTTTTCCTTTTTTTGCTGTAAACAATACAATTTCTGAGTTTTTCTAGCCTTCTGTATCCATTTCTTTATCTGTATTATCTATTCTTACCATTTTATTTCTAGAGGTATTGAATTCTTCAGCTTGGGTTGGTTGATTGTAAGTTTATAGTTTGTTCTTTTGCTCTATTAGATCACTTTATAAAGAAGATATAGTTGCTTAACTATTCAGTTCTGCAGGTTTAGTAATTGAGTTTAGAACTTCTTGATATATTTTTGGTTGGGATGGTTCAGTTTGTTGTTTATTTATTACTTGATGAGTAGCTTGAGACTTGTTAGTTTCTAAGTTAAGCTTATTGTATATGATTAGGTTCTCCATGGAACATTGACTTTATTTTTTTTTTTTTTTTTTGGGATATTAGTTGCAGTTTTGAGGTTTTCATTGTGAAAAGACATCTTTTCTTGCTGTTTTTTCAAAAATTTTCAAAAAGAAAATTTTAAAATTTTGAATAGTTACATGAAAGAGTTTTTTTGATATGATATAAAGATCCTTTTTAATAGAAAATATATAAATATAAATATAAATTTTAAAAACTTTTTATATCTTATTTTTACTTTCTTATAATTATTTCTTTTTGATAAATTTTGTCTATCTCGATTTGATTCTATTTTTTAGTAATATAGATCTTGCTAATAATCATTGATTAAAATAAAATAAATTAATAAATAATGTAAACAAGTATCTATTGACTATAAATTTATTAGCAAGAAAAATAAATAATATCATATTTATATGTTATTTTTTAATTAAATTGATTTATAATAAAATATAAACAAGTTTTTATATAGTAAAAAATTTGCAATTATTTAAATTAAAATATTTTGCTTCTATAATTCCAACTAGGTAAGTTTAAATAATAGTCTCTTTTTATTTTATTATATTGATATAGCATAAAGATTAATATTAGACAAAAGCCATTATAAAAGTATAAATAGATGATTTAATCAAAATAAGTAATTGTTTAAATGATTTTATAAGCAAAATATTTTGCTTATTAGAAAAAATCTTGAAAAGTAAATCATTAAAAAAATTAACCATTTTTTTTCTTATTAATTTTTCCTTCTTTTTATGCAATTATGTACTTTAAATATTCTTTTTTCCTTTTTTAACCTATTCTTTTTTATAGTGTTCTGTGTTTTAGTAATTTAATAGTAATAATTTGCTGCCTATAATAAAGTATGGAGTTTTAAAATGTTTTGACCTAAATTCAATAAATTAAAATATTGATTTTAATTGTTCCCCTAGGAAACAGTTTTTGTATTATGATTAATTTGGGTTGACTTCATATCTTTGGATGTAATGACATGAAATTACGTTAAGTCTTGGGTTTCGTTTAAAGCCAATTCTTGCTGAGGCTTTTTTTCTCTGTTTCTATCTCTTATCTCGTTACTAACCTTTTCATCAAATCCATAAAATAATCGACCTCTTAATATTCTGGTAGTATAGACGAGGAGTTGGATTGACAGGTACCGTAAGAAATATTGTTCTGTACTACTATCCAATTTCGTGACTCTAGCCTTAAGCTTATTATTTTCTTCTTCAGACTGTTCCAATTTCGCGAATTTGGCCTTGATCTCGACATTTTCTTTGGTCTGTTCTAAACCCACGATTTTGGCCTCGATTTCTTCTTTATCCTAACTTTGCATTCTCAGCATTCTCCTACCCAAACTCAGAAAATTCGGCTAAAAGCTTCGAATTAATTCTTGTAACGAATCGATTTTTGATTGAGTATCTGGCATTGTTCATACATGATGCAAATATGTTAAAGGTTTTTTGTCGTATATACATGGATTACTTAAATATAATTGGTCACTTTTCCAGATGTGGAGCCACAATAGAAAAATTCTCAACTTATCGGTGTCAAATGCAGAAATAATTTTATTTATTATTTTTTTCGATTGTATTCAGTATTAGGAAATAAGAGTAGTAGTAAATATACAAAGTCATTTTCATGGGAAGTATGAGGCAAGAAATAATAGCAGCTAAAAAAGGACATGCATCGAAATAAAACTCGGGTAGGTCGCGATATAAGAAAGAAAAATAGGATGACACTTTAGAGATTTAAAATGTTAAACCGAACATAAAAGAGATCGATAAAAATATGGTTAGGTAGGGGAGGTGAGGGAATGACGAAATTATTTGGCATTCCGTCGTAAGTGCATGCAAGAGGGATATTTATTACACATTGCCCCGGTTCAATGGCAAGTGGGTTGCTTTGACGGTCAATCGTTCCGAATTCATACTGAATAGAGAAAATATTAAATTCATTTAATCCTGTGCCAAAAAAGTATATTACACATACCATTACGGAGCGAATGCACCACTTGCTGTCCGGTTATTTATACAATAGTGCCAAGCCTATTAAATAATAAGCATCATTTAAATGGTTTCAAGGGAATTGCATTGGAATTAAATAATCTCATTCTTGCCGTCATCTCCGTTGGAGGATTATCATCCGCTATGTAATTTAACTTGATAGCGATTTCATCGTGAGCTCTATTGGGAGAGAGCAAATAATCTTTTACTTTTCTTTTGAGATCTCATTCTTCTTGGGAATAAGCGACCTCTACTATGAGATTGGGCCAGGGTTTGTTCTAAGAATATATGTTTCCACCAATATTAGTAGTTCAATACAATCACAACACCAAATAAAAACACATCATACCGCTCCATCATATCCATCACCATGCGCTGGACGTTTTCCAAAAGGTCGAAGAGATGCATCTGGCTCTTTACTCCTCCAGTTGTTTTTGTTCCTTTATGGTGAGTAATAGACTATTAGAATAGATCAGCGTAAAGAAAAGAATTAATACACTCACTCAGCGATCCTTCAAATTTAACGTCAAAAGCAGTGCGCCGTACAATAGCAAATGCTTCGCTCAAGCTCCTCACAATTTCTAAGACAGTACTCTCGAGAAATGATGACGGAAATTTGACAACGCGAACGGTTTGATTTTCCCATTCCCAGAAACCCTTCACATTATGTTCGTCGTTTGAAAAATAAAATCTTCTAACTTCACGCCAGTCTTGAGCATATATAGTAGACTTTGCAATAAATAACAATTGATATCAGTCACTAGCTTATAAAATATCGAGTCTCGAAGCAAATAGGAGACTTACGTCGCCTCATTCCACTTAGCTTTGAGGTGAAAGTTGCCAGTGTTCCACCAAAGCTGGCGATACCAATTGACGTCCCTCACCGGACCACTAGAAGAAGAAACCTCCGTTGCACTGGACTTGTCTATTTTTCGACGATAAGTAACACAATCCTGCCTGCCTTGAAGAAAAATAGAAAATCTAAACACCTTCGCTTACCGCTACGTTATTCAGCGTAGCACCATTTACGTAATAGACTTGTCATATTTGTTAAGTACAGGTACAGGAACAGATACAAGTTTTGATATTGACCGTCAGAACGCAAAACTGAAACATTCCGTCACACAATAATCATGCGAATGCTCAACATGTTCGCGCAGTGCATTGACAACACATGTTACACAAAACTCGAACGTTAATTACGCAAAATATTATTAAAACAATCGACTTTGCAGTTCTAAGTAAAAATGTTCAGCAGTCAATTTTGCATATATCTACAAATTTGTTGAGATAGGACAACTTAATTATAGGGAAGATAATCGCGGACGAGGTCAGTCAAAATGTACAGCAATGGTCACGGTGAGTAATTCATGAGAGCGCTCAGGCGCACAATCAGTCACGTTTGCGTGAACAACCATTCACGATCGCCAAAACTCCTATGAGAAATTATCGAAATTGTGTTTGCCCTATATTTCTGAATTCGTTTGATTTTTTTCGCTCTAATCTGAATAAACAATGTATAGATGGCTCTCGCCTTCTGAGTCTTTTTTCGTAAAATGTCCTTAGTTATGTTTAGAAGATGGACTGTCATTTCACTATATACCTGAGACCTTGCCTGACCATTACCGATTCTATTGTCACCATTCATAATTTCTTTAACTCGTTTTTTAAAACCTCCCGCATAGTAATACCAACACTAAATTTCACCTTGATATGCAAAAGTCACGCGTTTTTTCTGATTCGTTTGCTTTTAGGTATAACCGGGCCAAACATTAGGATAATTACTGTATCCATCAGGTATCACATTCTCATCGGCTTCGTCAGATTCGCCTTTAGTGGGTGTGAATAGTTCGGTTACCAAACCTTGTACTTTATTCGGGCGGTGGAGTCTGATCATCTTTATTATTATTTTACAGTATTTGATTGCGTTCGTTGATAGGCTTTACTGTCGCCTTCATCTAGATAATTTCGATGCGCAGTTTACATACTGGACATTTGCTTCAGTTCCCTCGATAATTTCCTGAATGCAAGTTTGATGAAGTATATGGACACAGGAGAGTACCGTAAATGCTCGAAGTGGAACTGATAAATTTGCCCATTACTGTGGCAACTACTTAATGTCGGGATGTCTACCATCTCATTGAGAAATCCTAGTACGATTTTAGAAAATTCAATGTGTGTGCCTGAATATGGGCAGTTTTAATAGCATATGGATTTTGGAAAAAAATTTCTCTTGATTTCTCGTCTCCCTTATATATATATATATATACTTTTTAGACAATTATTGCATATAAAATCGTTCGGAAAGTCTTACTAAATATGCAACCCGGAATTACTTTCATTATCGGGGTTACATTTCTCGGTTGATTATTTACACGTTAAAAATTCATTTATTTGTTAATGAAAAAATAAATTACAAGGGATACATCATTTCTTGACACGATATCTATCAACCCTAGCTCTTTTTCTAGCTGGAGATTTTTCAACACACCTCTATCTTTCACAATACGTAACACTCAATATCTTTTTCACACTCTCTCACAATGCGTGAAATTTCTCCGAATCGCTTTTTAATGCCTCGTCAGTAAATTCGATGGTGTAATGCAATTTGCTACCTTGCGAGATCTGCCCTGGAATATATAGCAAAAAATGCCAGTTTCTCCCTGTAATTTTACGAATAATTGTTAGTAATGAAATCGTTAGAAAATTTTAACCAAAAGATTTATACTTTTATAAAAATCCCATATAGATAGTCGAAGTCATCATCCTCATTTCACTTTCGTTTTCTCTTGTTCGTTACTAGTTGCTTTCTATTTTGCGCCATTCCCATTAGAACTTTATGCTGTTCGCCTTAATCAATGCAAATCAGGTCCTCGGAATCCTAATAAGAATTTTATTTAGCGTAACTTTTCGCAAATCAAACTTACTTGTGTAGCTACGGAGTGCAAACTAACAAAAAAAAAGTCATTACATTGGTGGCATAATAAACTTTCCCCGCGCTTTCATCACCTATTTCTTGTTGTTGAGGTCTCATACTGAAATCCTTTTGCGTTTCGCCTCGTACGATATGGAGGGCAGAATGGAGTAAAGTCACAACGTATTCATTCCGCATGCTTTCTAAACAGTCAACAAGTAACGACTCGTAATCTTTGAGTCATACCAAAATCTCTGCCATGCGGTGTGCGGAATGTTTGTTCCCGTCTTGAATCTCAACGGTTGGTAGGGTGAACAATGGGATTTCTTCTATGCCGTCAAAATCGAGGCCATACTTGTTCAACACTTCCCTCAAGCTGTGGTAAGACGAGGATGCTCTCTTCCAAGTGCTCTTGACATCTTTGGCGAAATAGGTAAGAACTGTCGCTTCATATCATAGCTAATTTCGCCTTGGTCGTATTAAGGAATGCGCGACCGGTGATCTTCTTGCGTAAGATTTCGAAATGAGCATTGTTGAATTGTAAGTCCTTCCCCACGTAAAAATTCGATAAGTTTTTCTGTATTCAACATTCTAACCACATCAGCTAAAGAGGGAGCCTGCTTTTCTTCGGTTACATCATTAGGAGTTGAAGTAATGGGCATTTTGAGTTATACAGTGTATGTTTTTTTGGTGTAATGTTATCGGTAGATTGCGGAATGGTGAACAAGAAAAAGTTAAAATGAGGTATCACATTACTTTAAGGGAACAGTTTATACTGTATCTTGTGAATTGCACATCCCGTGGTATTTAATCGGCGCATTCGTATTAGCAACCCCACGTACGTAATGCATATGAATTTTTGGAATATTATTTCGTCATAATAACATTTACGAATGTGTATCACGGTTGTTTCATATGCTCCGGATAATATCTATACAGTGAAATTATATAAATAACATCGCTTTGAACTCGATAGACTCCACGTCTCACACTTTAATATACGAAGTGCCATGTCGCAAAAATGACACAAGTCACAAATATTGCTACAAACAGATCCTTTAAAAACAACACTCTAAAATATACCATTATAACGCATTATGCACGCCCCTGTCTCCCTCTCATATTTTCATATTTTATATCACTCAAAAATCCCCCAAAACATGTAAAATATGCATAACTTATTCAATAATCCAATTTACACCAAATAAATCCGGATATTCTATAGTCTATCGTATCAAATCTAATATGTCTTAAATTTTTATAAACATCTAATACGTAATACATACAGTATAATAGATAAATATGTTATATAAAATGGTTATCTCAAGTGAAAAACGTGGATCATTTGTATCAATATTAAATGGGATGAACTTTTGGAGATAGGTATTATTTCATTAAATGATACTTTTACAGAATGGAAGAATCAAATTTGATCTCACAGTATTTCAGAGAGAATTATCTCTCATCTACTAATGATAAAATTACTTCGGAAAATAAATACCATATTGGTCTAAGGTTAATAAATTTTATAAAAACTATGCATCTGAAATTGGAGATGTCAGCTGTTTATTTTGTAGTCAATTAAAGGAAAATGAATAAAAAAATTAAAATTATAGTCACGTGGTAATATAGAAATTTGAGACATCATAAAATAATTATACTGTATATGATGTCTTAAGTTTAGGATATAACATCTCAATTATGATTTTGGTCACATACGAGTGTGGCTTAAATTAAAATTCTGGCCACATGCCAATGTGACCGATTTTATTTTTTAGCAACATAACAAAAATGGTTTACCCTCTTATTATATATCAATTTAATATTTCAGGATGGTTACAGTTGTAAGTAAATATCTTATTTAGGTTGCTTAACTCCTTGTATTCTTTTTAGGACATTAAATCCAATACGTAGCTTTTTTGTAACCTACTGTATACCATGTAATTGCCATTAAGACTAACGGGTAATCTAATTTGCTATCATAATATATTTACTTTTTTTCACAACCGAAACTAAAGAAAGTTAATGGATCTTTATCATTTAGTTCACACCAAAGACAATACCCTTGATACAAATATGAAAAATTAACTTGATCAAATCTATCTAAAGACCATTATGAATTATGATCGATTATGAATTGAATGTAATCAAAATAATCTGAAGATAACTTCTGATTAGAATTATCTGGTATATCATTACTTCGCACGTACAGAGAGAAGTTAGATATATCTTAATAAACCTTGATAACACGCTGACATTTATCTAGATAAAGCCCCAGCTTTCTAAAAATAAAAAATGGCTATTCAACACTGTCACTATAAATTTTTTTGTCCCTAACATTTACATAGTGACAAAATTTCAGCGAACTCGGTGAGCTAAAATCACATGTTAAAATGAGATTTCCCACTTCGTAAAGAAGTTCACGCTCTGACATATACTATATATGCTGTCTTACGAAGTAAGGGCACTCTCGTGCCAACATTTTGTACTAGACTACAGCTAAAGCTAGCCTTCTGACTAATCTACTTTAGCTATTTGCCTCTAATATATATTGTGCCTTATTCTCTAGCTTTTTCTGTTAATTGTGTTCATATTTCGGTACTTACCTAAATGTTTATCACATGTTTAATAGGTAGACAGGGTCAATTTATCATATTCTTTGCAAGGTATATGTTGGGGAATTTCCTATGGTTAGTGTTGTAATAGGTCGAGTCAAATCGGGTCAGAGTCAGGTTAGTAAGATAATAGGTCAGGTTATAATGATGTAATGGGTCAAGCCAAGTCAGTCCAGGGCAAATTGATGATGTAATAGGTCAGGTCAAATAAGACCCGGTTTGAGTTTGACCCATGGTCTCATTTATAGTGTTTATATCTACATATAAGAAAAATATATAGGTAAGTATCAATATTATATTCTTAATATTCAGCATTAAAAAAATAACAAACTAGTATTGTAATGCACAAAGAATCAGTCGCTAACCTGAAACATCTGTTTGTTACACATCAGGCGTTTTTAATTAATAGTAAGGCTTTAACTCGCTTAGATGTGTTTAGACTTGGCAGAGTGATAATTCACAGTCTTCTTATTCACAGGCAATACAAGATAGCATAATCTTTTCTGCTACATTTCCTTTAGAGGTACACAGGTTTAAACACTTGTCTTTAAGGTGAATTATAAGGTTCTTTATTAAAACATATCGCGAAAAAACAAGAATGAAATTTATTACAATTCTAGTCTAGAAGTTAAGACTTATTCTCATTTATATACTATTTTTACTTTTTTTTTTTTTTTATAGTCCTTGAACTACTAAGCTCAATTATCCAAGTTCATGTTTCTATACTTTGATGTATACTGATTACGTTATGCAACACAACTTATTTTTTTATATATAACATTCAAAATAGACAATAGTATCATAAAACAATTTGCTAAGTAAATAAAGCACATTTATTTAAAATATTTTGCACATAATACTTGAATAGAAACTATTCTTTTCTTACTCTACATAATTAATATTTTTGTCTATCCAGCTCTTTAAACATAAACTTGCTCATGTTATTTCTGGATTCAAACGATTTCTTTATTTTGTAATAACATTTCCAGCAATGGAAAAAGCTTGTCCACATGGAACACTCGTAGCTTGTATTATTAAATAATCTTGAGCTATTTTGCTTAATATTGGAAATTCTAAAGTATGTGCATGCCATCATATAAGTGGATCCATTTAAAAAGAGACAGAACTTGCAAAATATCAATCTAGTTTATTATTTGTTCTTTTATTATTGATTTTTTGAATCTGATTATTATTTCTAACTAAAATAACGAAAAAATCTTATAAATTTTTTGAATTATTATTTGTAATATTTATATCATCAGATATATTTGGTGATTTGTCAAGAAAATATAAATCCATTATTGTTCTAATTATATTAATAGCTGAAATAGTTTTTTCTCCTTCTGGAAAATCTACAAGCTTATATCTAGGATCCAGTATCATCAGTATTATTAATAAATTACTTATGATATTCCAATAATTATCAATTTTTTGTAGCATAAAAAAAGCCAGCCGAGATTCACTAAAAGACTTATCTTCACTATATTAATTTAAAAAAACTTTTATATCAAAAAATACTCAATATATAAGATCCAAAGTTGAATATCATGTAGCAGATAATAATTTTGTTGCCTTTTCTATTGGATTAAGCAAAGTTAATATATTGTCTATTCTTTTTCAATCAGAATTATTTGAAAATTCATAGTCAGATCTGAATAATTTGCTATTAGTATTCGAAGAGCCATTTCATTATTTTTAAACGTTTCTAGCATATAAAAAGTGCTGTTCCATCTTGTTTCTATATCTATTTCAAGTGCTAAATATTTAATTTCTCATATCTTGCATAGTGCTTTAAGTTCATTGCAAAATATTGTCGAATTTTTAATTTTTGACATAAAAATTTGAACTTTGTTTACTGAAAAACCAACTAATTCAAGTCCTTGTTGAATCACGAGATTAATTATATGTGCTGCACAATAATAATGGCCAAAATTAAAATTATTTACTGATTGATTTAATTTTTTAACTATTTCACAATACATGCAACCATTGCAGATACATTATCAATTGTTAATTCAATAATTTTATTAGATAATTGAAATTTATCAAGTAATAATAAAAGTGCATTTGCCATATTAATTCCAGTATGTCATGTTGTAAAATAAATTATATCTAATAAAAAACTTTGAGGTTTCTATTGATCATTAAGATAATGAATTGTTATACACATAAAAGCTTCTTATTTTATTGATATTCACATATCCATTGTTAGAGCAATTTTTATTGAAAGCTTGTTTAAATTCTTCATACATCTTTTTCTTTGTTCTTCAAATTGATTCATAATTAAAATTTTAACTTTTGCTCGATTAGATATTAATTTTTTTTTTTTTCCCGCACTCAAAACAGGCCCACTTTATTAGGTGTAATTCGGTACATATTACTTAAAATTACAAA
>CAJVPT010004711.1:0-13066 GCA_910592055.1 Acaulospora colombiana | reverse complement strand
CTGAAGCTCTTTTGAGAATTGAAAGCCATTGACGAGTGTATCAGTACAAGATTTTAGTTTAGCCATGATGCAATTGCTCTATATATCTTGATTAGTTTTCTTAATAATTAATAAACACATAGTACTGGCTTAACTATGGGTATTAAAAAAAAAAAAAAAAAATACAAGATACTTAACAAATATATAAATCACATATTATATTTCAATTAAAATAAAAATCTGTATATATTTATATTTATTGCTAAGGATACAACTATTAAAAATAGTTTATAAATAATAAAACATTAATATATCAGTTATCAGTATCATGATTAATAAATCTATAAATTGCAATGGCAGTTATAAATATCTGTATTTTTAAATTTTTCAAAAAATTATATGTCAATATCCTTTCAAAATTTTAGGATTTAAGAATAATATCAGTCTTACAAGTGTATATGATTATGAATTTATATAATATATATAACAAGAGTTATATAATTGATAAGTTTTATGTTTAAAAGATATTTTTTTTTTCTTTTATCAATAATATAAAATTATATTTTTATATAAAAATTTTTAAAAGTTATAAAAAAATAGTATTTTATATTGGTTTTATTAAATATGCTATAGTTTATTTAATATAAAAATAAAAAATTTTAAATAATCTAAATAATAATAAAAAAAGTTCATAACATAATAAAATAGTATAAGAAAATGAAAAAATAATAAAAATAATAAAAACTAAGTATTTTATTACAAGTATCTAAATATAATAAAATAAAATATCAGTATTAATATAAAAATTATTAGATAATATATTAATAAGTCTAAGAGATTAAAAAAAAAACTCTTTTTTATAGATTCTTTATTTCATAAAATTTTGTTTTTAGTAATTTTTTAAAAAAAGAAAGAAAGTAAATAGAAAAGATAAGTTCTCAATAAGAATCTAAAAAATAATACAGTTCAAAGTAATATAAGAAATTTATACAAAAAATCAAATTCAGATATTGAAAAGAAAAACAACAAAAATAAAGAAAAGACAATCTTGAGAAAAAAAAACAGACTAGAAAAATATACAAACAATCACAATAATGAATAACAATCAACTTTTCAAGGTCCAAACAATATTGAAGTTAGAAAAATAATCTGACAACTCCACTTAAAGTGAGCAAGTAAAAGAAAAAATCTTAACAATGTTAATCAATAAAGAAATCATATCTAGTATAAAAAACTCAAGAGAAATTTCAGCAATACAATAAGAAGAAAATAGAAACAAAGTATAAACCATCGACTCAGATGTAGAAATAAAAATAAAAGAGAAAATTGAAGAAAACATCCTTCAAACAATCAAATCTATGAAAAATAATGATAAACTTTGAGAAAAAATAAAAAAAATAACACTTTCAACAGAACCAGACTCAAATCCTCTTTAATAAAAGAACTAGATTTGAAAGAGAAAAAATTAAGATAGGAATCAGAGCAAATGCAATTTCAGATAGAATAACAAATCAAAAAGTTGTTTTCTTTATTAAGAGCCTAGACTCTCTTATAGATCTTATGTCAATCTTTAGTAAAGAAAAATATAAGAATAACCCCATTATAGCCATTTTTGGTGATAAACAAGCTATAGACAAGATATATAATATAATCTTATCAGATACAAGTAACATGTATCTTGAACATATAACAACTATATCTTTAATATAAAAAAAAGAAAAACAATATTGTTATATAGAACATATCCCTAGAAATTAAATTTATTAAAGTATAACAAGCCTTTGCTAAATATGATAAAATCACTAATATTACAATAATAACTCAACAGATGTGACAGATCATTACAATAATCTATACAAATAAGGAAAATAAGAATATAGTTATCAACAAATAAAGTGTTTTACTCAGAGTTAATTCAGTTAGGATTTTTGATATTCAATAAAGTAAGAACAAATAAAAAAAAGAGGAGCCATAGCAGTCAAACTCACCAACATTCCTTTGAATACAACAGTACTCAATCTAAGACATATATATAAACAAATTAAGATTAAAACATATTATATTTCAAAATATCTCTCATACAAAAGAAAAAAATTTGTAATAATCAGTTTTGAGAATAAAGAAACTAAAGAAGCCATTATAAGAGAAAACTTTCATCTTGAAGAAATTATAATAAAATAGAAATTTATTGAAACCAAGTTGTGTAGTTTATATAGTAGCATAGAATATTTGATAGTAAACTGCCTATTGAAAAAATGTTGTATACAATTGAAGCAATATAGGTTAAAATAAATCAAATGCTTTGTCAAACTATATACTAAATATAAATCAGTAAGAATAGAAGCGATTAGAAACTTAACTAAACAAAAACATAACATTATAAACTGAGATTCTATATAGTAGCAGCCAGACAAAGTTAATGATTCAAAGATAATCAATCTTTTGAATCAAAGTTAATAAATATAATGGATGATATCCTAGAAATCTTAAAAGAAATCAGATATAAAATCAAGAAAATTAAAGAGGATATAGTAGATTGGAATAGATATATTGTCAATTTGAAAAGCTATAATAAAGAATATATAGAACAAATAAAAGAACTCCAAGACATCAAAGAGTACTGAAATCTTCTAACAAGAAATACAGAAAAAATTTCAAATGATTTATAAGATATCCAAGCTAAACAAGAATACATTTACTTAATTCTAAATAGGTTGGACTAAAACATGAATAAAATATTTAATGTCTTGACAAATATTTTGAACTCAAATATAACACAATTCACTTTTATCTATCAATAAGTCATGATATAGAAAATATTTTAAATAATAACAATATTCTATCTATAGAAGATATAAACACTTATAACATAGATAACATTAATATATTTATTAATCCACAAATGAACCTCACATAATATACAACAAATAATGATACAAATGAAATAATAGAAAACCTAAAAAACATTATCTGGCAAATAACAACTAATAACATTTAAGATTTATTAAATAATCAAAAAAGAGAAAACTGGTTCAACTAGTATGTCATGAAAGAGTAGAACATAGTAATAATAATAGAAATGAACAAGACACATCTTCAATCCAAATACTAGAAATACTTAAAATATAATATAATATAGTTTCACAAAGAAAAACAAAAGATAGAACAAGACTCAAATATAATACTCAATAAAGAAATAACAAAAAAAGTTTTTAAGTATGACAAATAGCTAGAAAGACTTATTTATATGAACCTAACTTTTCAAAAAAAATAAAAACTAAAAATAATAGAAATATACTTCTCAGATCAATAAGAAAATAAGAATTAATAAGATATTCTAAATCAATTAAGACAATGGATCAAGGAAGATATCCAAAAAACTTGTACTTTTTAGTATTGGAAGATCTAAATAGTATTTCCAATTCAATCAGGAATAGAAACAATATAGGTTAAGAAGTATAGCTAACAAGCCTCCAGGTCTTCAAATAAAGATTATTATAATCATAACTTAGAAGATACTTACAAACTTTACACCCTTACTAAAAGAGAGTTCTAATGAAGCTATAATACCCACAGTAGCAGAATTAATTAAATATAAATAAATATACTGTCCAATTGACAAAGTAGAAAAGCCTTTATCAATAAAACCTTCGATTCTCTCATTTCTAGTAATCATAGGTTAGTTACAATAGAAATAGAAGTATGAGAACTTAATTCAAGAAAAGAGTCAGCTCATCACAAATTCAACATTAGATATAACTGATATTTAATAAATAATAAACAATAGGAAAAATTTGTACTAGAAATTGAAAGCTCTTTAAACAAACAAAAATCTGAGTCAATATTTGAAAATAAACAATGAAACAAACTACAAAATTATATTTTTAGAATAGTAAAGTTATATATTTATAAAAAGAAACAACATCAGAAAAGAAGAATATTCAAAGAAGACAAATTTATGAAGAGATTACTTCTTTAACTACAACTACTTTGAAATCAAGTAAAGTTGATCTTGAAAACAAAAAACTCATCTTCAAATATATCAAACTTTTTTAAGAAAAGCTGGCAGATTTTAAATAACAAATAGAAGAAATTGAGAAGATATATTCAAATAATTATTTATCTCACTAACTCATATATATATAAAAATAATAAGAGTTCACAAAGTTATAATTCATACAATAATATAAAAAAGAAAAAATCAAGCTATTAAATAAAGAATATCAATCAGATAAATCTTTCTAATGATAAATAAAAAAGCAATAATAAATAATATTATGGATAGATATAAAATATTTATTATTTTAGACAAAATAATTATAGAAAAAGAGGAAGAGATAAATATTTTGATTGAATCAGAAAAGATTAAAGTCACAGTAAAACAATATTTCAAAGACTGGTTCTCAATAAGACACATTATAGCAATAGTTGATCACTCCTCATAGAAAGAGAAATATAGATCCAAGGATAATATTAATTATAAATAGTACAACATAGTTTTGACAAAAATATTCAAAAAGGAATAGAAAAGAATAATTAAGAATAGAAGTATAAAATCTTTTTTAGGAAGAAACCAGATCTTCTACCTAGTATATAAGAAACTATGCAAATTGTTTTTGAAAAAAATCAAAAATCTTTTCAATTGAATATCAAAGAAGACTTTATATTTAAGGAATAGAGTAAAAGAGTAATATATCCTATATCTAATGATGGGTCCCTAAAGTATTTAGTATATAAAATTTTGCAGATCACTTATGTCCCTTTTTGAGAGACAAAATTCATATCTTTTTATTTTAATAAGAACAAAAGTCTGGGAATACTATAAATCAATAATTTAGATAATAGAGAACAATTGTATATAGTTTTATTATTATTATTAATTTAAAAATTTTAATGTTTCCTAATAAGAGACATTTGATTTTTATTCTTACTTCCTTCTTTAGAGATCCATCTTTACTTATACCCAAATCAAAGAACTAGTAAAATAATCTTAATATAACAAGATCAATTACACTATTGAATACAAAAAGAAAATTTTTCTACGATTTTATAGACAGAATTGTCTCATGTTTAACAAAGAACAAAATTCTATCAGAATTAAACTGGTTACTTTTTTAGGCTATAGTATATAAAAACCAATTCACATAATAAATAATATTATCAAACATATCAAAAAAACAAGTATGGATTCTCAATTAAGATATATTAAAAGCATATAATTTAGTGAATTTAGAAATACTGATCAAGACCTTAAAATACATAAAGATCTTAACACAAATAATCAATATTCTTTGCAACATATTCATGATATCAATATGGTAGTAGTAGCATATTTTCAAGTTGCCCATAATTAAACCATTTTTTCTTCTCCTTCTAATACCTTTTTTGTAATACAGAATCTTCACCCTGTTTAAATTTATACAGTTTTAGCTTCATTTTTTTTCTCTAAATAGAGATAGTAAAGTAGGGTATCGAACACAATAGCAAAACAGACTGATGGTTTGGGATAGATATATAATGCCTCTCAATAAATAAAGAACCACCTAAGAATTATTAAAATTAATCAGAAATAATTTTTATATATCAAACATTTTATTTTATTAATTAAAACTTATTTTATATATTAAGTAAATATATTTCATATAATGAATTCTATCTTCAGTAAAAGTTTTATGAAATTTGAAGTCACTTTTATTATTGCATTTAATGAATTATTTTTAAATAAAAATTTTTTATATTTTTGTTAAAATTTTGTTACCCACTTGATTTTTATAACTATTATTTTAATAAGTAATTTATTATTAATAAATTTTGTTCAACATACATTAAACTATTTAAATTTAAAGTTTCATAAAATTCTATTCAATATTTAATTTTTATTTAATAAAAAAATTATTATACTTAATTAGAAATAGTTTATATATATATAACTTTTTATTTTATTAATAATAACAGTTTTTATATATTAAGAAAACTTGTTCCTTATTATAAATTCTACTTACAGTAAAAATTATTATATTTGAATAAATTTATATTATTATATTTAATTATTTTTTTATAAATAAAATTTAAAAAATTTTAATTATATAATAATGTGATAATTATTTATTAATTTATATATATATTGTATATAAATTTTTGTTTACATATTTATTTTTTTTTATAACTTTATTGTTATTGTTATTAAAAATAACTATTCAAAAAAAAAACTTACCATTTTTGAGTGTGGAGAAATTATTGAAGCTTGAAAATATGTAATAAGTGAAAGAAAAATAACAGAAACATCAAATCATTTAAAAACTATTATTTATAATATTATTTTTGCTTATAAAAATAATAATTATGAAAAACCTCCTTCTAGAAGTGGCAGACTACTTATTATAATAGAAAGAGATAATAATCATTTAACAATAATTATTAAAAAAAACAAAAAAACAACACTTCAAGAAATACATGAAGAAATTATTAATTCTACTTCAATAAATGTTTGTATAAATACTATACAAAAATTTCTTCATAAACAAGGTTTTTATAGAAGAGTTGGAATTAGAAATGCTTTTGTGAGTGAAACTAATAGAAAAAAAAATTATTATGGACTAAAGAAAAAAGAAATTAGAAAGATGAATAGAATAATATTATTTGGAATAATAAATCAAAATTTGAATTATTTAAAAGAGATGGTAAAAAATGGGTTTGGAGAAAACCACATGAAAAATATAATATAGATTGTCTTATTTCTACAGTAAAATTTAATTAAAGAGTAATAGTTTAGAGATGTTTTACTAAAAATGGTCTTGGTCCTTTAGTTAGATTAGAAGAAAAAATAATAGCACAAATTTATATAGATACTGTATATTAGAAAATAATTTATTATCTTATATAGATACTTTAGAAAACAAAGAAAATTATTTATTTCAAGAAGATAATGCACCTATACATATAGCAAAATTAACAAAAAATTGGATAAATAAGAATAATATAAATATTCTTACTTGACTTGCTCAAAGTCTCAATTTAAATTCTATTGAGCATTTATGGGATAAATTAAAAAGAAAAGTAAGAGCACACAAGCTATTATCAATAAATATAAATGAATTATATAAAATACTTCAAGAAAAATAGATAAAAATTGATATAAAAATATTAAAATCTTATTAATAGTATGCCTTCTAGAATTAATGCTGTTATAGATAATAAAGATTATTCAACAAAATATTAAAAATAGATAATTTTATAGAATAAATTATATTTTTTAAATAAAATAACTTTTAAAATAAACAAAATATTAATAATAAATAAAATTATAATAATAAAAAAATTTTTATATTTAATTATAACTATTAAATAATTTTAACTAATTACTAATAGTATCTACATACAATAATTTTTTTTTTATTATTTTTATATAATAAGTAAAGTTATTTGTGTCTCCCGTGAGATGCCCGTAAGTTTGTATAAACCTTTTGCCTTTTACTAAAGGTTTTCATGTGAGTGTCTCATTGCAGTAGAATTTTGAAATTTTTGGGAATTTTCTCTCAAAAAACTCTGAACAATAAACTAAAAAAAATGGAAAGTGAATGGACTCCTGAGGAAAGTAACTACATTGCAAGGGGTGCACTTACAAAAAATCTCTTAAAAATAATAAAGGAATACACAACAACAGAAAACCAAAAAAAAATTCTCAAAAATATCATAGACAAATACTTGACCATCCTTCAGAACAAATGGCAACTGAGGTGTCAGTTCTTTTCACAATGGAAAATGAATCAAAATATAATCAAAAAAGATAAAAAAAAATAAAAAATACTAGACAGAAGAACCACTACACACAAATCATACATTCCAGGAATCAATAAAATCATAAAACACTCTAGTTAACACTGGATCAACTGGAATATAATATACTCTTTCAAAACTAATTTTTATGGGACAAGTAGAGCCTTGGCAGATTAGTCAAGTATATACCAATACTTGATAATAAGTCACACAGTAGAACTATCCTTATTGAGTTTTATTAGGTAGCTAGAGAGTTAAATTTGTATAAAATAAATTTGTACATACTCATAACAATATCTAATAAACAAGATGCAAGTCACCAAGTTAAAAAAAAAAAAAAAAAAAAAAAGTAAAGTTATTTAGCAGAATAAAATATACTGTAATACTATAAAGTTTTTATTAAATTTGAATAAATATTTAATAATAAATTTTGTAATTTGTGTTAAAGTAAAAATATTTTACATTTTATTAAATAAAAATTTAAATATTAAATAGAATTTTATATAATTCTTTCTCACATAATCTGAAAAATATCAAAATTACTATTTTAGGAAATCTAAAAAAATTTCAGCCTCAAAGAAAAAACCAAAGGAACTTGGAAGTTCTTCTCCCAAGGAACCCAACTACCAGCACGAATATATTCTTCTTAATATTCTCATTACAGATATTCAAAAAAAACTAGTGATAATTTACTATAAAAATACAAAAACAAACAAACTTTTCGGCACTGACTCATCCACATCTCATCTTCTTCCAAATCTCAGCAACTGTCCACCCATTTGGCTCACACCCATCAAAAGTTCAAAAAATGAATAAGCCAAGTTCAAAGTAATAGCAGTCACATTCGAAACAGTTCAAAGAAACAGACTCTTAAGCCTCCGCACAAATATCAATATCTTCACCCTTGAACCCATGACTATAACCACACTTAATATATTTCTAGACTTTTAACAAACCTTCAAACTAACAGATGAGGATCGTAAACTAGTCATAAAAGAAGTCATGATCAAAAAACTGAGTTATAGCCTTCACATCTCTTGAAGCAAACTTGATATAATAACGAATAAAAACTCTAACACTTTTCTCTTGAAACAAAAAACCCAAAACCTTATACCCCCTCCAAATACACCTGTCCTAACCGAGGAAATGATTTGTGACAATGACATGCAAATAGACACAAATCAACCTACCCCCTTGTCAACCCACATGCAGTACACACATGTCAACCAGCCCAATCTGCCCAAAAGGAGTAAAGATAAAGACAACGATCAACAATACATGGACCAACCACAAGCAGTGTCAAATGATGTTACAACAAACCAATCAGAAAGGCCCCCAAAGAATTTTACAACTTCATGGGCTGATCAAACCAACAACGAATCAGATATTTGACTTGCTGACCCCCTGAAAAACCAAAAAGCACTCCTGGAAATTTGCCAAGGACTTGACACCTTCATACGTGAACCAGAGGCAATAGTTAATTTCTTCCTAATCATCAAACAAGAAGCTCCCATCAGAGCCTCTGAAAACCTAAAGGCGATATTCACCAAAATAGAGCTTAGGGACAGGGCCTTCTTCTGCACATTCACACAGACAGAACTAATCAAAGGCAAATATCAGTTACAATATGAAGAAATCGAAAAACAATACTATAACAACTATTGCAATAAACATAACATTACCTTTATTACTAGAGCAACAAAATGCAAAATCAAAAACATCATTAACAAGGCTTTATTTATAGCCTACCTCAAAATCTGGGATCTGGCAGATCTAAAATACTGGCAGGTCGCAGTATTACTTGAGTATGGGTTCAACTATTTCATGGACCCACCATCTTCAAAAGTTGATTACCACGACATTCTCAAATATAGCAAAGAAATGATCAAAAACAAATTACCTGAACTTCCTGCCTCACCTGACCTCATCCCTGTAAATATAAAAATCAAACTATCCCATCCTATTCCCATCTCATCACCACGACTTTTAGTATAAACAGTCAAAAGCCTATGAATATACTATAACTTTGATCTTCTTCCTGAAACATATTTCAAGAAAAAATTTGAGCTTCTACATGAGCCTGAAAACCTTATCCCAGAAGTCAAGAACCTCTTCCCATTAAAACACAGAGCCCAACTGAAAAATCTAAAAATGTTGGTAACAGAATTTAGGGACTTTTATTATGTTCCAGGAAAACTTCCAGAATTATACTTCGACTTCCCTCCCCCTAAACAACAGCTTCCAGCCTCATACACTAATTGCCTACAGAACTTGCCATACACTTCCCAGTAGATAACAACCCAATAGCCAAAAGAGATGCCACACAATTACTACGAGAATATAACTTCGCAGTTAGAGCTCTACCCTTTGACTATATTAGAACAAGACAAGCTTTTCCTATGTCTCATCAAATCAGTGGAGATTTTAATGTCACATTCCCAATTCAGGAGCAGAGTGAGATAAATCCACTCCTAAAATTACTAAGTGCAAGATTCAAATTCTAGCTCCCACTAGGACCTGAATGGATAGCCACCAATCTAACTCAAATAAAGAAACCTCTCCTACCAGCATCATTAGAACTCATCAAGGAAAATCTCAATATCTCGAAGGAAGACTTACACAAAGAGTTACCCAAATTTAAGGAAACCCTAAACAAGATCAAGATAACATACAATGGACAAATACCACGAGAGTGGATTCAACCAGTACTATCTGACCTTCCCACCCTTGAAGAAGTAATCTTTTTTCTTAAAAACAATCTAATCAGCATTACCCTTCCCATCATAGAAGATGAATTTCTACTGAAACATACCAATGAACTCAGCAAATATTTTTATTTCACCAAACTGCCAGATGACTTTATCAACAAACCAGATCTACCTGATCCAGAGTTAGCTCTCCTCCCCACCCTGTTTTAATGAACATTAGTAGTAGCAATGACAGTCACTCCTTTAATCCTAATAATAACACCTCAATACCACAACATCAAATCCGTAACCTCCTCACCTTAACCACAATTAACACGCAAGGTTTAAACTAACAGGAAAAATTACAATACTTCATAGACTCTTAACCTAATGCAAGAGATATAATAATATGCACTGAAACAAAACACACAAATTATCATTCTCTTCCCAAAAAAATCAACAACTATACCATAATCTCAAGCCAACCCAACAACATCCCAAGCAATGACACATGTATCCTCATCTCTAACAAAATAACGAATCACATTTTCAAGACATTTACACAAAATGAATATTGGTGTACAACACAATTCAAATTTAAATCGAAAATAGAGATAATAATAATTGCTCTATATCTCCCATATGATAATCAATCCAGAAACAAGGCAATTTTATCACTCCACAAATTCATTTTTGACAACAAAATCAAAATGATTATAGCTGGAGACTTTAACACTTTTCCAAAAACAATATCATCAATAAATGCACCCACAAACAACAAAAAAAGAAAAATATATAATTATCTTCACAATTTAATTGACATAGCAAAGGCTTTTGATAAGGAACATGAATACACACATCTCACTTTAACAAGTGCCTCAAGAATCGATCAAGTTTGGCTCACTCTAAACCTGGCAAGTAATATACTAAGTTACAATGTATCTGATCCAGCATCTATAACCTCTGAGCACAAACAAATCAAAATAATATTTAACTGGTTTAAATACAAATCACAAAGAATAAAATTTACAACAAAGGCATATCAATTCAACAAAGCAATACCTAAACAATTGACATCATTTAAAGAAAATATCACTCTACAACTTGATTACCTTCCTACTCCCTCATGGTCTATATTCGAAAGTATAATTATCCAAGCCCTCAACAAAAACATATCTACCAGAAAATTATAGACTTAAACAAAAAACAAAAAGAATCTTTTTCCAGAAATCAATGAGACCATAAAATATATCAAGGTAGCTCTCAAGAAAAGCAGATCCAATACATCATTTATCACTTTACACAAAAAAGCTGAGGAGTTTCACCAATAAGTATCACAATCTTCTTCCAGCCCAAGGTCACTCAAAAAAACACTCCAAATTCTTATCACAGAAAAATAAAAAAAGACAGCATCTTTAATAGCGAATAACATTCAAAAAAGAGTTAAGGAAAATTTTGCAAACTTTTGGAATAGATCCAAATATTACATCAAGATAGCCTTTAATGATATCAAACTATCTCTTCACCTCTCAATTCTAACTGATGGACAAAAATTGTAAGATGACCCTGAAGCCCTAGCTGACATCATCACAAATCACTTCAAAAAATTGCTTACACCTAAAGAATTCGTAATTAATGAAATATGGCAACAAGACTATACATCAAAACAGCAACTAAGAGAGGAAATTTATCGAGACCTTCTCAACACTATTACACTACAGGACTTAGAAGATTTAATAAATTCATTTTCAACAAACAAAGTATCAGGCCTCAGCAAGGTTCCCTATGAAGTGTGGAAATATATAGGAACCTCGGCTCTCAGTACACTAAAAGAGCTCTTTAACAAAATATTAAGAAACAAAAATCCCCCTAAAACATAGAAACGATCTATTATTACACTCCTATCAAAAAAACTTATCTGGTCCCACAACTTAAATGACACCAGACCGATTGCCCTCATAGAGATGAACAGAAAAATCTTCACCAAAATTTTCAACAAATGATTATCATCAATAATAACTGAGTTTGACATTCTATTATCATCCAATTTTGCCGGCACAAAAGATCAAAGTATCCTCAAACCACTAGCCATCATCAGGTTACTCATCAGCACCTATACAAATCATGGCAAAAAATACTGGCTAGCCTCTTTCAATATCTCAAAGATATATGATTTAGTCAATCTCAAGAGTCTTGAGTCTGCCATGAAAAGAATAAAACTACTTACAAAATTCACCAACATCATTATAAAACTATTAATGAACTGGTCACTTCAATTCATCTTCTACTACAATCTGATCCACCCCATATCAGTCTCACAAGGACTGGACCAAGGAGAAACCATAGTACCTTTGTTATGGATTCTTTTTTATGACCCAGTTATTTCGAAGATACAAAAAATCCTACTACACAACAACAACATCTTCGTTTACATTGATGATATCACAATTTTCATACAAACATTAGCAACCCTATAGAAAGCAACTGACATATTCATATCATTCCTTAAAATGAATCACATAACACTAGTCGAAATTATGTCATTCGGCTGCCGAATTATTGCTGAATTTGGCAAAATTTAATAATAAAAATATTGACGAATTATTTACGATTGCTGCCACTCG
>CAJVPT010004710.1:0-13069 GCA_910592055.1 Acaulospora colombiana | reverse complement strand
TTATAATTTTTGATTGTATAATTAAGAATTTAAAAATTGTCAAAGTTGAAATTTATAATAAAAATATAGTAAGTGGATTCAAACTTTTGGAAGCAACTATATATACTCATTAGCCACATATATATTTGTATACAAAAACAATTTATAAAAAATTTACCATTTGACCATAATATAATAAATAAAGTTTCACAGATTTTGATCAGTTTTAGTATTAGAAAAAGAAAAAGATTCTTGTTATCTAGAACATGTGAAAACTCAAGATAAGTCAAAAAAAGATTTTGATTGGTTCAAGCTTTTAATGAAAAATGTGAACATTTGAAAAATTCTCTTATAGAATATATGTAAGACTTTGATCATTTGCATTAGTTAAAAACATAATAGGTCATAATAAACTTGAATTAATGAAAGATTTTTTTTTAATTGTGAAATCAATAACTATCAAAAAGGATAGCTGACAGCAAAATTAGTGATTAGTATTAGTATCATGATAAAAATTATAATGAATAGATATAATTGAGAGAAACCTATGATTGATTAATCAAGGAATATATTCTTTATAGATTATAGCTAGAGAGTAAATAAAAATGGTTACAATAGAAATTATATGTCACTTGTGTAATATACTATTGATTATCTAAATATTGATACATGACTAAAGATAGGTTTCTAAAGGAAAAAGCAAGGACAAAAGTCAAATGTTTCTCATTAGAAAATATAATTTTTAAATTAATAATTATAAAAAAACTATTTATAATTATTATTTATTATTTAAATCATTGATTTATAGCATTTCCTAACTTTTGTTCCTATTAAAGTGAAAAACTATAAATTTTATCTCTCAAAAAGAGATACAGTATAAGTAAGTAATTTGTAAAATTTTATATGCTAAATACTTTAGGAATTTATCATTATATATGACTATTGTGCCTAAAAAAAATCAAGATTTGGATCAACTTTCTAAGAACTGAATATAATAAGAATTGATCATAATATTCACTTTCATTGTTAAAAGATAACAATAATATACTAAGAAATATATGACAAGTCTCTTGAAGATAAAAATAGAAGTTATATAGTGAATTCTTATAGTGTTATATATCTAGGAAGAATAGAACAATTGACAAAAATAATGTTATTATGTGATGAAATTAGTATACTTTGAAAGAATAACTAGTTAAAATAGATTATACAAATAGCTTATATAATCAAAAATGTATTACTGAATATCTCAATAAAGTTGTTACTAGTTAAAAAAAATTACTCTGCATACTGCCACTCATATAACATTTGGCAAAAAATGATATAAATAAATCAGCAACTATATAATTCAATTATAAATATTATAAAAATCAGTATATTAATAATTCATCAAAAAATGTATTAATAATTTATCAAAAAATTCATTAATAATTTATCAAATAATTCATTAACAATTTGATAAAAATTTATTAAAAGTTTGTCACAAAATTATTTATTAATAATTAAATAAAAATTTAGCATTAATTTATTGGTAATTTGTTGAAAATTTGTTGAAAATTTATCAAAAATTCATTAACTATTAATTAAAAATTCAGCAACTATTCATTAAAACTATTTATTAAAAATTTATTAACTATTTATTAAAAAACTAATATTTATTTATTAAATTATTCATTAAAGATTCATTAACCATTAATTAAAAATTCAACAACTATTCATTAACAATAAAGTAAAAATATTGATAAACTTATATATGAATTTTTTTGAATTGAGTTTATATTTATAAATTATAAATAATAAAAACTATAATATAATATATAACATGTTATTTATATTATTATAATTTAATTAATTATATATTATTATGTAAATAATATCAAATAATATATAAATATAAATGATTTTTTTCACAAGTTTTATAAATTTTTAATAAATGGTCAATAAACTTTTAATGAAAAATTTAATGAATAGTTGTTGAATTTTTAATGAATTGTTAATAAATTTTTAATAAATAGTTTTGATGAATAGTTGCTGAATTTTTAATAAATAATTGACAAATTTTTGATGAATTTTGATAAATTATTAATAAATTAATATTAAATAAATTGTTAATAAATAATTTTATAATAAACTTTTAATGAATTTTTGTTAAATTGTTAATAAATTATTTGACAAATTGTTAATTAATTTTTTGTAATTTATTGTTAAACTTTTAATTAATAAATTTTGATTGCTAAATTTTTTAATTGTCAAGTTTTTGATTATTGAATTTTTTATTGTCAAATTTTTGATTACCACTTTATTACCAAAATAATATACTGAGTGGCAACAATAAAAAAGAATATGGTAATATTTTTATTATTAAATTTAATCAAATTTGATAATAATTTAACTACTGAATGATATAATTTTAACTAGTGTATGTCTTGTCAGTTAAACTTAAATAATTAAGCTAATAAATAGAATTTTAAAAACTAGTTAATAGTAATAACTTGTAAATAATAATATTAAATATTAAAAAGATTTTTATATAAACATTTAATAAAGTAATAAATTACTTTTGAAGTTTTATTTAGAATTAATTAAAGTTTTAGCTTTAATAATATATAATAGAATTGTTAATCTTATTATATATAGTAATTTTAATTTAATTGCAGTAGTAAACTGCAAGCAATGATATTTATAGTAGAAAGATATTCACTCAAACTATAAATGGAGTAATAAATCACTTTCAAAGTTATACTTAAAGTTTGACAATAAACTAAGATAAGTGAGTTAGTTAATGTTTTAGCTTTAGTGATACTGTAAATAGTATAATTTACATTATATTTAATAAAGTATATATAACTAATCTGACAGCAGGTTAAAAAAAAAAAATAGTAATTATAACTTAATTTTACTATCAATTAATCTTATTAATTATTATTTAAAATATAGTAATTCTATCTTTTAAAATTTTTAAAATTTTAACTATATATAGCATATAATATGTACCATATTATCTAAATAAATATGTACTTATATATTTTATTGATTAATAATCAACAGTCTGACCTGACTATAAGTATTATAAAAAAACAATATATGAATAAATTATAAAAGAATATTAGATTAACTTAGTAAATAAATAAATCAAAAATTATATAATAAAAAATAAAAGTATTTCTTTATTTTCTTAGATTTTAGTGCTAACTTTATCTTAACAAATTAACACAATAACCAACTAATAAGATTTTCAATTATTTTAAAAATTTAGTAATATAAACAATATATTTTTGCAATCCTTACAATTAAATTTACAGTATATGCTATATTACTTTATCAAAGCTAATAAAAAAGGTCGAACCAGCTAAAATAATAATAATAATAATAATTACGTACATTATATACTGTATTTCAAAGCATATTATTTAAACACTATTCGTTATATATGGTTTTAATTATAACTTATTACAATAAACGTTTTAACAAAGTATACATCCAACTAGAATATTTTTCAACAAATGAGCTATATATAAAATTGCAGTAAAAAAATGCTAATATGCATATTTTAATAACAATTTTTTAAATCAGAAAACTAATTTTATCTAATTTTTTTTTTCCAAAACTTGGCAGTAGCAAAAATTGAAGAATTAGAAATTGTCAACCACTTTTTATAATGTAAATGACTGAATTTTGACTACTGGAATATTAATGAAAAGAAAATCTAGTTTATATGTTTGATGTACAAAACTTTTTTCAACGTGAATAACATCAATGTCCATCGTGAACCGGCAATATGAAAACTGATTGAAATGACAATGCACAACAAATTAAGGTTTAATTCAATCATCAGCCCCATTACCATTCCACCCCACAGTTATCCTCCTATCAACCCAGTTTCCATTTTCATCGGTACAACTCCCCTGCGATCCGTCATCCTCTTCGATACCATATACTCCAAAGTCCAATACTTCAAACCAGGTCACTGAATTGCGCTGAACTGCTGCCACGCACCTACGCTCATCAAACCTTACTTGCCTATTAGAAAAGCTATTGTTAGACAACAAAGTCATGACAATATCAGCGGTGATTAAATATATATCAAATAAACAATTTACCAAACACCGCTTAAGCCGGTCAGCAAATCACGTTGTTGACGTCCTGTCTTGACATCCCACATACGAAGCGTTCCATCTGAACCTGATATTACCTTGGTATCGTCATGCTGGAAACAGGTGATGGCCCCGGAATGAGTGGTTAAGACATGCTTGCAAGTACCATCATCCGGATTCCAGATTCGAAGACTGGAGTCAGCGGCAGCTGACACAAGGTAGTCATGCGAAAGATCTAGAAGACCAACGAGAGAAGAATGGCCTATTGCAAACATACATGCATATATTATATAATGTTAATCACAACATTAAGAGCACATTTATTGACATCATTATCAAAACGTCTCCTACCTTCTAGCGTCCATACGATTGATCCATCCTCCAAGCTCCACACCTTCACTGTGCCATCCATACTTCCGCTCATGCATCTTTTGCGCTTCGCGTCTAGCACAACTGAATAAACTTTTTGTGTGTGACCCAGCAACCGCCAAACGCATTCACCGGTCATAATATTCCAGACCCTTACAGTGCAATCATAACTACCACTCACCAGGGTACTGCCATATCCGGCCAAGGCACGAACAGAATGCGTATGACCACCAAGTGTTCGAACATAATATGGATTGGGATTGGGATTATCCGTGTACTGACTGTTATCCGAAGGTGACGAAGGAATCGTGGGATGGTATTCGGGATCCCTTTCAAGAGGCAATCGCCATACCTTTAACGTGGAATCTCTTGAACCCGTCACAACAAGAGGAACCGGTGGTTCTACGATAGGTGGTTCATGGGGATTCGAGTTCACGTTCTGTGGCATTATTATTTGGAGACAACGAACAGTGCTTGTGTGACCTGGAAAAACATGAGTGCATTTCCCAGTTTCAAGGTTCCATACTCGAACCGTTCGATCAGTGGAACCAGAAACTAGAGTTTTATCAACATACTGCAATGCCCATACACCACCTTCGTGTCCTTCTAAGCGGTTTATTTGTCGTCCGGTGGAGGTCTCATATACGTTAATGCACTGATCATCAGAACCAGAAATTATTTTTTCGGAATCAAATTGCAGGCACGTGACAACATTGTTTCCGTGTCCGGCAAAAGAGATGTGTTTATGCCGCCCATTAAGCCAATTCTGTCTCATCAGAAAGTGACGGCGATAGATAGCCTTGAAAGGATGGTTTGCGGAAGGTGGGAGCGGAGGTCTGTCATCTGAAAGTTCAGCGTGATCGCCGCTCTCTTGAGACATCGCATCCACGTCACTATCATCACCGTCATAAGGTCTATCGTCATCTTGTTGATTTTCCTGATCTTCCGCTCCGAACTCGGTCCATTCGTCAACTGCTCGAGCTTTTCCTTTGCCTTGCACCGCCGAGAATTCTTTGATAAGTAAAGGTGAATTTCTGTCAGCGGTGGAGGGTTCATCTGTACCTGTCGGCGAAAGTGTATATGCGTCATTTATCGCATCACCATCGTTATCATCAGTAATTACCGAATGATCTTTCTGAAGTAAAATATTATCCATATCTACGGCCATACAGTCATTGAGACTGGTTTGATATGGAATCATTCTAGAGGATCCGGATGAACTTTCAGTCTTAATGTTAATGTCATCTGTAACAACCCTCATGTTATCAGCATCATCCTCATCAATTTCTACAACTGTCCTTTCTTCAGAAGACGAAGTACCACTTTCATTATTAACCCCATCCAATGGCCGACTTCTGTTACGTGAAGATTTTATTTTGCGAAAGAGTCCCCAATTCTCAGAAATAGCACGAGCTTCTTCGTTTTCATCAACACCAAATCCATCCAACGAAAGACGTCGTTGCCACGTTAAACCATCACCGTCGATGACGTTCCTCCACCTTTTGCTTACTTGGGCAGCCTTGCACATGCTGTTTGCATCCAAGTATTTCACTATGTGTAAACTGAGCTCAAGGGGGAGCATCCCAAGGAAATCTTTTTTCAAGACAGGCAAGATAATGTTGCTAACATATTGAAGAGTATTTGTAGGACAGCGCCGAAGCAGCTGAAAGAGCATGTAGGACTTCATTGAAGACGGTAATGCGTCAAATGTAGTAAGCATAGTGTTCAAATCCCATAAACTGGGGGCATGAGAATCATCCGTTATGGTCGTTTGCTGCAAACTCCAATTTTCATTATTGTTCCCGGTTATAGGCTCATCAACTGTGGCATCATCAACGTCCACATCATCACGAACGGTGTGCTCCGCGAAATAACTTTCGAATTGATTTGTACTTGAACCGGCAATTCCAACCGGAGAAAGTGACGGTGAGGGAAGAGCGGATGAATGAGTGCTTCTGGTGGTTGATGGTGTATCCATTCCAAGATTAGAAGTAGAGATGGTGTTAAAATGTCTGGAAGAAGAAGCGGAATTTGGTGGGTGAGGAATGGTAGGCGTTGATGGTTCACCTTGCACATTGCTCAATGGTGTATTGGTCCTCGGTATCACAACTCCTGAACTTGCGTTGTTGTTTCGAAAGTCTGTAAATTCCATCCATTGTTCTTGTGGGTCCATCTCGCCATCCTGCTCCAGCATAGTATTACTGGACTTTGCGCGAACCTTCTTAAGCGGTGGGGACAGTGATCTACGAGCGCGAGAAGTTTTGTCACCATAAGGCCCAACGCTATTGGGTTGTTTCTGACCAGCAGTGGAAAATTCGAATGCATATTCATTAGGGGAAGCGGGCCTTTTACGAGCACCGCTGCTGGAAGGCTTCGTCTCTTCATTGAATGTCTGCTGGGAGGATGTCATGCTAGTCTTAACCGTTCTTGACGTTGATGGTGTAGGTCCGGAAGCTCGCATATTATATAAGGCTTCTTGAAGCTAAATTTGATTGATAGATAACATGCGATAAATAAGATATAGTCTTCAAGAGCAAAAAAAGGAATCAATCACGACTTTCTGATCAATAAAAATCTCTCATGTTCAGAAATATACCAGAATTAGTCGATCATTATTAAGCACCTTGCGGTGATAAGACCATGTATACAAGGTCAAAACCTAACACACCTTGATCATTTGTTGTTCAGAGTCCTCATCCTCACGAATATAAGCTGGCTGTCCGTTTAAATCGAAGCAAAAGCGCTTCAACGCCGGAGGGGTTGGTGTATCTGCCAAAGGGTATTCTTTAGGATCTAACTGCTTTGGCAAAGGTGGAGGTTTCAATAGTAAGGGGGGAAAGGAGGTGGTGGTTGTAGTCGTCGTCGTGACCACCGTAGTGGTGGTTGTTGGGGCCAAAGAGATAGTAGCGACGGTGGGCAGTCTAAAGGGTGGTTCTATTGAGGACGACGCCGTTGGTGATTGTTTAGTTGAGTTAAGGGGTGTGGAAGCAAACACGGGGGTTGAGGGTGGTGGTGATTGACGACAGCCTTCGGAGGCGATGTTGGTATCTACTTTGAAATTTGGTGGATTGACTTTTTTCATCGTTTGTTATGGTAAATGTTGCTTAGAGGTTTAACCAGTTATGAAAAACTGGGCACTCCAAGTTATAAAATATAACTTCTTACGGACAAGGTATCTCTACAGAGATGAGAGTTGCAAAATGTTTTTAACTATTGACCTTTGTGAAAAAGAAAACTATAAATGTATACGATTGATTCGTGAGAGCCAGAGGAAAAGAAACCAGTTCGTCACCCGAGCTAACAAATAACACCTGCTATTAAGTAATTTACTAAGGAAAAAAAATTTTTTTTAGTGATTTTTTTTTTTTTTTTTTTTTTAGAAAACTATGATTTTATAAATTTTATAAAGAAAACCAAACGACAAGAAGGAAAGAACTCCCTTTGCGAGATTTTACTAAAAAAGGACTAGAAAATAACAACCGAGGGATTTTTAGAGACAAGTAAACGATTGTTATATAATTGATAATTAAATAATGGAGATTAAAACTAATAAAGAGGCGAAGTGATGATTTCTGTGTTCTGAAAAACTACCACATATTGATTATAAACGTCATATTTTTTATAAAAAAAAATTTTTTTTGTACAAACCAAGATTTGTTTCCTTCAAAGTCTCGTGATTATAAATAAATTGATCCTCCCATCCTCACGTTAGGACATTGATTTTACATCTACAGCCAATCAAAAACGCTAGTCGGTCATAAGGTAACCATGCGTGCACTGCATATTGGTACAAAAATTTTTTGATTACAAATAAAAGTAAATTGGTAAATTCAACATATCTACATACACAACTTATCGTCTTATCAAGTTGCCAAAATTTAGTTTATTTTAATTTTAAAACCGTAGGCTACGATCTTTTTTTAAAGGACAATTCAAAATCCAATAAAAGAAGTGAAATATTATTTTTTTAAAAAAAATAAATTTCAATAGTAGATAAGTTAATATATAAAGTCATAAAGACAAGCTATATTAATTTGATAGTAAAAAAAAAAATCAATTATAAATAATATATTAAAAATTGATTTATTATTTAATAATAATTTAATAATTTAATAATTTTATTAATATAATAAAAAATACAGTTGCTTTCAAAAGTTTTGATATCTCTCTATTCTATGTCATATACTTTAACAATTTTTAAATCCTTAATTATATAATCAAAAATTATAAAATTCATATATATTATATTATAATAATAGTTTTATTTATTATATTTTTTTCAAAAAAATTATATATATAATTTTAAAGTTTTATTATTATTAAAAATTTCTTTTTTTATCAAATTTTTATTTTTGAAGAATTTAGATTGATTATTATAATTTTTTTTTTTTTATAATCCATGGATCAGCATAATATGTTTATTAATCTTTAAGAAAACTGATAGAGATACATTGGACAATTATATTATAACTAAATTAAATCTCATGCTAAGTCTCTTATCAATAACTTTCAATTCTCAAATAAGCTTAAACTTCTTTTATAATCTTAAAAACAATATTTCATTTCAAAATAAGTTTTGAATAAAAACTTTTCTAACATATCCATTATTATTAATAGGTTGTCACTACCTATTATTCGTCAAGAAACTGATTGCAAGAAACTATAATAAAAGAAAGAAAAAATGAAAGGAAAAAAAATATTTAAAAATATATAAATATGTATATATAAAAATAACAAGAAAAAAAGAAAAATGAAAGTGTTTCATATCTTTTAAAAAATCTTTACTAAAAACCTTTTTTATTAAAAACTAATTCTTCTGGAATATTCTTCTTCTTATTAACTATCTGATAAACTTATTTATCTATAACTTTGATTATTTTCTTATGACTATATAAAATACTTATCACCTACTTAAATTCAATATCTTGGTTATCACTTTTTTTCTTTTAATATTAATTATATATTTACATATGCAAACTTTAACAGCTTATATTAGATTCTAAGTTTATATATGACCTATCAGTCATATTATATAACTACCAATATCTTTTAGTAACTATGCCTAGTTAAAAAAATTTACTGATGAATATCTTCTATTGTTCAAAAAATTAAATTCCTTAATAATCTTTTTATCTTGCAATAGTAAAAGAGTTTTACAAAGTAGTGAAAATTCTTATCGATTATGATATTATTATGCGATACCTGGAAAAATGTATTTTTAATCCTAAAGAAGAGTAGTAACTTATAATCTTCTGTTTTTCAATCTTATTGTCTAATCAGAATAAGAAAATAATTTTCTTTATATACTTTATCTGATCAAGATAATAAGAAGTTGAAGACCTCAACTTTAAAATATATTAATAAAATTTTTTTAAAAAATATAAAAAATAGAATAAGTATTAATATAATTACTTTTAAAAATTTGAGTTCACTTATTATATTTTTATTATAAATTTCAATTTTAAAAATTTTTAAATTCTTAATTATATAATTAAAAATTGTAAAATTCATAAATATTATATCTTAGAGAATTTTAATTGGCTATTATTATAAATCATATAATATTTAATAAAAAAATAAGGATATTTAACAATAATAAAACTTTAAAATATATTAATAAAAAATTTTTTAAAAAATATTAAAGATAGAATAAGTATTAAGATATAATATATATAAATTTCTGAATTTTTGATTATATAATTAATGATTTAAAGATTGTCAAAATTGAAATTTATAATAAAAATATAGTAAGTGGACTTAAACTTTTAAAAGAAACTATATATAATATATGTAAATCATTCAATAAACAACTTTTTCTATTAATTTTTTAATTACATATAAAAAAAACTATTCACAAGAAACTTTTATACTTCCTTATTAATAAAGTCTTAATACTTTCCTTAAATCAATTTAAAAAGTACTTCAAGAATTACTCTATCTTACTTTTCTCTTACTTATACTCTTCTTCAAACAAAAACTTAACTGTTAGTGATCTGAAAGTTATGAAATACCTTTTCTATTAATAACAAAAAAGTTCTAAAAAGAAGAAGAACCAATACTCTGCTACTTCTCAATCTGTAAGAAACATTATAGGGTTACTTTTATAATAAAAGAACTAATACCCCTTTCTTTGTTACTTATATAGACTTTTATAGTATTTTTTTTTAATCTTTTCTAAAAAATTTTACCTATCTCAATTTGATCCTAAATTTTAAGTAGCACAAAGTTTCTTATAAATTGATTGATCCAGCAAAATCATATTAATAAAAGAATATAAACAAGTTTTCATTGATTATTTCATATATCTAAATATATTTTTTTAGCTATATAAGAACTTGAAATATATTATAAGTTATATGTATTAGTGTGAATAAATATATGACATAATAGTGATATATCATTGAATACAAGAAAAAACCCATCAGACCATAATAAAAGTCACAAGATATTCAATTTATTTTTGAAAATTAGAGCTATCTACTTCTTAATTTTATGTCAAGTAGGTCTTAACTCCTATTACTTGAAAAAGTTCAATCCAAAATAGTAAAAACAACTAGGGATACATAATAATAAAGTTGTATATATAATAATTTAAAATGTTTTTATCTTATCTTTAAAAAATCACAAGCTGAAAGATTAAAAAAATAATATTACTATATCAATTAAAATTAGAATTATAAAATGTTAATAGTGATATGTAGGTTAATCAAAACTGAAAGATCCTTATTTTTTATAAAATTAAATTTAAAATATAATATGCAGATGGATAAGTATATCTATATTTAAATAAAAATAGGTTTAATTGATGATATACTATGGGAACTCTTTCCGCTGATCCTCTAACCACACACAAAAAAGATGTTCACAAGAAGTTTTTATATTTCTATGTTAATAAAGTCTTAACACTTTCTTTAAATTAACTTGAAAGAACTTCAAGAGTTATTATTACTTTCCCTCCTTCTTGTTAATACTCCTCTTCAAACAAAAACTTGACTGCTAGTGACCTGAAAGTCAAGAAATACCTTTCCTACCAAGGGCAAGAAAGTTCTGAAAGGAAAAAGAACTAATGTGCAGTCATCTCACACTGTAGAGAAACAACACAGAAGGTTGTTGCTAATAAGAGACACCTTTACCACTCTCTTGTTAACTGATTACTTCTTATAGTGCTCGTTCTTGGTTTTTTTTGAAAAATTTTACCTAGCTCAGTTTAACCCTGAATTTTGAGTAGCACAAAGTTTCTCACATCGTGATTGGATAGATAGTAATCACATTAGTAAAAGAAGTAAACAAGCTCCCATTGGTTACATCACATGTCTGAAATGCATTTCCTAAGCTCCATAAGAACCTGAGGTCCGCCATAAGTCACATTTGTAGGTGCGAGTGGATACAGGATAAGCAAAACTCCTAAATCAGTGGTATCTTGGAAAGAGAACTGTTGGAATAGGATTCATCAGATAGCCAACAAAGATCTCTCTCTTCTTCTCCTTTCCAACAAACATAACAACACCTGGGACAGTATCTTTTTAGTGGGTTTTGATACTCATATTCTCTCATTGTATACCAACATAACCTTCAAACACAACCATCTCTTTCAAAATTTTCTTTGGGACATCGTGTTTTGCCTGAGCACATGTATCAGGGGGAATTTAGGAGGATCAATAAATCTTTTTTCCTGATGCATGAATTAGATTGATCCAAGTTATTCTCCTTGACAACAAGCCATCCCGTAGATTGGAGTGGTTAGAATTTTACAACATGGAAATACTGAAAGCAGCCGAGGAACAGGTAATACGCCCTCGACTGATGAAGCGCTTGAAGAGTAACCAGCTTACGGAATCAAAGTGATAGTATTAGTGTAAAATTTTAACTATTTGTAAACAACTCTAGGAATGTTTTATTAGTGATTATTTCTTGTATTTGCAATTTTGCCTTGACTTGAAAGTTTAATAGAACAAGGCTGAGTCTCCATTTCAAAAAAAAAATTGATAATATACTATGAAACTCTCAAATTACTTATATTGTATTTATACTAATATATCACCTTTCTAATTACTCTCTTCTCACAAGTTTTAATTAAAAAGTCTTCCTATTTACTTCTTACTTATTTCTATAAAGACTTAGTAGAAGTTTTTCTTTCTAAATCATTCTTATAATAAGAGAACTTGAAAAAACAAAAACCATATATTATAATGAAACAAAACTATTAATATAACATAGTATATAACTATTTAAATTTTTCTTTTTCTTTTTTTTTTTCTATTTTAATAATAATAGTATACTCAATGAAATGTTGATTTTCTTTTATAAAAGAAAGAACAATAAGTTTCATAATAGTTTAAACTTATCATATTCCTTTATTATCTTCAAATATATATCCTTGTATCTTTATTTATTTTTTTTATTTATTTATTTTTTTTTTTTTAACCTGCAGTCAGGTTAGCATGACATGTCTTTATTGTATATATACAAAGATATTTACAGGATATTTTGACTTTCATATACTAACTCACCCGTTATCAAAAAAACTATTTCTCTAGATGCAACTTAGGAAATAATATTTCGCTCCTTAACTGGCTTGGATAAATCCTCTAGTCAATTAAATCATTGCCTACAGGTCATTACTGTAG
>CAJVPT010004709.1:0-13069 GCA_910592055.1 Acaulospora colombiana | reverse complement strand
CTTTCTATAAGGAATGAATCCTAACTTAATATATCATATATCTTTGACAACAAGATAAAGAGATTAAAGAAGATCTTCTATAACCCTATATTGAAGATAAGCTTATGGAAATTATCAAGAATCTTGAAAGTCAATATAAACTAGAATAATAATCAATGGAGATCATTAAACAAATAGATAATTAATCAACAATAGATAATAAAATAACAATGATATGTATACAGGAGATTGAAGAACTAAAATCACAAAAACTTTAAGAAATAGTAAAAAAACAATATATTAGTGAACATAGCTTTTATATCACTAGAAATAGAGACATGGCATCACCAACAAACCCTTACTTCATAAAAAAGAAAGAAAATTATAGATTAAGTGCTATAATAGTCAATATTTAAGGAGAAATAGAAAACGAAACTAAGACATATCTAAATAATATCCTTAAACTTCTATAAGAAAAAAGAAACCTGTTACAAAAAAAGTTTATCAATGGAAATGAGTGATTAGTTTTTGGGGTACAAGAGAAAGAAGATGTTATAAGATGCATTAAAGAAGTTAACCAAAAGAAAGACAACTTCACTATTCAAAATATAACATCATTGATCACTTACAAGAAACAAAAAATAGAAAAAAACCTAAATCGAAAAGTTTTTCAAGAATCCAAAACCAAAGAAGACACTATCATCTGGCATATATGTTTGATAGATGTGAATCAGAAAAATAATAAGAACCTTATAAAGTACATCTAAAAAGATATGGAGAAGTTAAAAACTTTCATATTTATGAGGTAAATACAAAACCATGAGTGAAAGCCTATATTAAATGGCACAAATATCTTACCTAAATCCTGAAGAAATTTGGATGACTCCAATTAGTACAGAAATATCAAGAGTTATATTTTTCAAGTCTGAACTTAGTAATAATAAAATCAATTAAATATTAATTGAAAAAAATGACAACTCAGCAAGACTCCTAGGTACTTATAAAACATACACTAGTCTAATAGCTCGAGTATTGAATAGTATATAAGCTAAGCTATGTTATACACCCAAATATCCCTATACACTCAAGAAGCGTAACTTTATAGTAATTTGCTTTAAAACAAGAGAAGAAAAAAATAAGATATGCAAATAACATATTTTCTTATAGGTATATTGCCTCTCATAAAATATTAAACACATATCCAAAACAAAAAGATAGAATCCTAAAGATAAAGATACAAATACAAGATTTAGGTCCAGAAATATAGAAATAGACAATGAATCAACACCTGACTCACAATCAGATATAGAATCAATAGAGTCTATTTTTAATTTAGCAAGTTATTATAGGTTCAGAAATTTGAGACAGATTAGATAGCAAAGCAATAATAGAATAAGGCATGAAAAAAACAATAAAAAAGAATATCCTGCAATAGGAAGCAATAGAAAACCAATTAGAAATCAATGAAGCTATAGAAATAGATCTTCTGAAGTCAACAGAAGACCCAAAATAGAAAGTACACAAGATCCTTTAATAAATATTCTAGCCAACCTAAAAAGACTACATGCTAAAATAGATACCCTAGAGGGACAAACAGGTTTCAGAAGATAAAGACTCAGTAATAAGGGAGCAAACTGCTCCTAAAGGCACATCAGTCCTTGATAGTAATCAAGAGAAGCAACAGCTTACTGCTTCCTCATTAAAACTACAAATATGGGCAACAAACAAACTTTAAAATATAGTTATAAAAGAGAATAGAAGGGAAATATAAATATCACGACATTTCTACAAGAAGAACAGAAAAAAATTTTTAACAATAGTAGACATAAACTAATAGGAAAAATTAAAGAAGAGAATGATGTAGGTAAAAAGATGATCAGATTGGGTACACACAATGTTAGTAGAATTATAGATAAAACAAAGTAGCAAAACCTAGTTGAAGAGATACTAGAACAAGGAATAGGCATACTAGGGTTACGTGAAACAAAATTGATAGAAGCTAATGCACAATGGGCTTTCAAAAATCAAAAAGACTATAAACACTTCCATAGCATCAACAAAAACATATCATTTGGAGCAGGAGTCAGTCTATTAATTAGAAGAAATCTGGAAAAAAAGATTGCATTAGTAGAAAAAGAAAAAGGATATATTATTGCTGCCAACATGCTCATAAAAAAAAAAAAGATCTGTATTATACAGATCTATATTCTTTCAGACAAACCAAGATGCAAAATAGTACAGAACAAGATAACTAGCCTCATTAAAAATAAACATAGATAAGACTTTCATATGATAGTAATGGAAGATTTTAATACAGCCTACAACTCATCAGAAGATAAAAAGTCTTTCTCAAAAGCAAGCTTCAATCATCGTGACAACCTGAAATCTCACTATTCAACTTTCTTGATAAATAGGACTTTATAGATATACAAGCCATATAGGAAGGCAAAGAAAAAACTTCAACAAGAAGAAATCTAACAAGTAGTTATAGAATAGACTATATTTGGATCACTTACAGTTTAACAAGCTATCCACTACTCCAATTTGATAACCAAAATATGGAAGATGTTATAGGCAGTAATCACACCATGCTCATAATAACTTTACATGACAAAGACCTTTTTACAAGAAGCAGAACCATACAATCTCCCACAAGTATATAAAGGAGAATTGATATAAAAGGTACATCTCTATCACAATAGCAAGCGTTTAGTGAAAATATAGATCATAAATTTAAAATATCACTAGAACCATTATTACAAGAAGAACCTAATTTAGATGAAAGGGAGGATTAAGCAAGCAAACTGTGGGATACCTTTGAGAAATTGTTATATTAAGTAACCTTTAACAAGCTAGCAATTAAGAAAACATTCCAAGCAGAAGAAAAGTACTATAAGTACAATATCAAATTCATTAGTTACAAAAAAGTCTTACAACTAAAAAAACTTTACAATAAAGCAGAAACATCAAAAGAAATAAATAAGCTAAGGCACTCAGCTTAGCTATAGAAAAACATAATAATACTCATAATCCAAATCATCAGATCAAGAATCCAATATAATATCTCTAATATGTCATGAAAATATTTGAAAAAAGATATTCAAAACACTATAGAAGATCTTAAATTATTTGTCAAAGATTGGAAGTGAAAAAAATAAGTAATAGTATTAAGATTGCTTTGAAACAAAGATGTAATAACTTGAGAAACAATAAAAAATGAATGGTCAGCTCTTTAACCAACTGAACTAGAAGTAAAATAGTGCTAGATAGGGTTAAGATCAAGCTAGGAGATAAGAAATACATTACAACTTAAAAAAATAAAATTGAAAAGAAAATAAGATGATATTATTGTGAAGCCTTCAAAAAAAGAAAAGCTAGCTATAATAGTTTACCCAAAGATTGAAAAGAAGAGTATAAATCAAGAGAATACGTCCAAACATCATGGTACAATGAACTACTCGAGCCAATCTCACAAGAAGAGTTAGGTAAAACATTGAAAGCACTTTCTAACAAAAAAGCTTTAGGAAAATCTCAAATCAGCTATGAAATGCTAAAAAGGTTAAGCCAAGAAGAAAAAAACATCTTGAGAAAAATGTTGAATAATTTCTTAAAATGGGAAGTCACTTCAAAACACTGGAAACAGAACCACATATATCCAATAGCGAAATCCAAACTATAGAGTTGCGAACTCTTAAACACTAGACCTATTGTTCTGTTAGAAGTTACAAGAAAATGTTTCACTGAAATTCTCACCAACAGAATGGAAAATATTTATAAAAACAATAATATTCTCAGAGAACCAAATTATGCAGAACTGTCAGGAGAAAGTATAGCAGAACCAATTCAGATTCGCAACAATATCTGTGAAGATACCAGTGAGAACAAAAAAGAACCATGGATACTTTTTCAAGATATTGCAAAAGCATATGATACAATTAGTCTAGACATGCTGGTAAAAGCAATAAAAAGAATCAAAGCTCCAAAAAGTTTCATAAAGATTATACTGAGCCTTTTTCAAAATAGAGAATTCCAAATCATATTCATAAATGATCTTACAGAATCAATAATAGTCAGAGATAAAATTGATCAAGAGAAAACCATCTCACTTCTACTATGAAGAATTTTCTATACCCTCTTTTATATAAAATCCAAAACGATACATAAAGAGGATACAAAATATCAGTTACATGGAACTCCAACCTTAAAAGACAAATTACAAGAAGGTTAGAATCAAGACATGCAGCTATAGCTTTTATGGATAACACAATATGGATAGCAAGATCTAAGGAGAATATGAAAAAAATTCTGAAAATTGCAAAAAACTTTTATACAGCCAATGATTCTCAAATAAATGGCAACAAATCAGTCTTAGTCACTATTAACAAAGCTAACTACTATTCAGAAGAGGTAAAGATAGGTACTGAAGAAGAAGTGATTAAAGAGCTCGAAAGAACAGAATAGATTAGATTTTTAGGAATCTGAACAGGTAATTAAAAAACTGTAATTGAGCTCAAAAAATGAGTGCTTAAAGAAGTTAACATTATAACAAGAGTCCTTAAACATAAAAAAGTGACAGACATATAAGTCCTTTACATTCTGAATAGAATTTTAATATCTAGGATAGAATTTAGAATGCAACATAGTATATTGTTCTGGAAAATATGCAACACCTTAACAATAGCATATAGAAAACTTTTCAAGAATAAGAGTAGTTTATGCAGATCAATATCCAATAACATAATTCATTATTCAAAGATCTACAACTTGAAAAGTGTTTGGATGCTACACAAAGAAAGTCAAATAATGAGCCTTTGCAACAGACTAAATAATCTCAGATCAGCAGGAATCACAACAATTATTAGACTCAAACAAGTACAGATTAAAAATTGAAAATTACTCAATTTATTAATCTATAAATCCTTAAGCCATTTAACAGATAAAGAAAACTTTCCACTCCAAGTGATCAAAATTGCTAAAAATATGGAAATACCATTTCATAGTTAGAAATGGCAAGATATCTTTGAATGGAAAAAGGGAAACTTTTGGATCGGAGAATATCTTATACTGGAACAATACAAAAAAACCATACCATCCCTTAGAAACAATCGCTGATGTACCTGGATCAGCTTATCAATCAGGAAATCACAAAAATAAGAGACTGGCAAATGCTTCAGTTCCTATAAGATACAAGCAAAGGATCCATATCAAAATGGTTTTAAATTATAGCCAAAAATTTTCCAGAAGAACAACTAAAGCAGTTCATAGGATCTGAGAGAGAAAATTATATTAAATGGAAACCAGAATACTCAAAAATAGATCCTAATTGAGACAAACAGAAAAAATTGTGGATAGTAATGGAAAATAAAAGAAATCAAGTAACTTGGGTGAAATTAAAATGAGAAAAAAAGAGAAATATAGCAATAGTAGAGCACTTTATCAGTCATAACTTCAACAATAATCAAGAGAACAATATACAAAAATATCTGTGATGTTTGGAAAGCACAACTCTAAATGATGACTGTATTCTTGAAAGAGAAATAGAAGAAATATATGTAATACCATATCTCAATACAAGAAAGTCTACTAGAAGAATACAAGATCTAAAAATCCTCAACCCCAAGTCAGCACTTGAAAAAAGTATCAAAGAAGTGATTTACAATCAAAGCCCTTTAAAGATTCAAAATAATAGAGTAAATCACGTGGACATTGAAATCTGGAAAGAAGCTATTATCAAAGAACACATTAGAGAAGAAATATATCAAGACCACCTAATGAATATACTCTAATATAACCTTGGATCTAAAGAAAAACTAATCTTCTATTCTGATAGATCACTTACTAATCATGGAAAAGAAGATATGAAGATGGGAGTAACCTGGATTCAGATAGAAAAAGAAGGAAAGAAAAGCAAGTTCCAAACAGGAGTAAACAATTGGCACTCATCTACAAGAGTAGAATTGGTAGCAATTATAACAATACTTCTGATAGTCCCAATTGAAAGCAAGATGGAGATCTTTACAGATAGTCAAGTATATATTTCTAAGTGAAAATTCTTAGAAAAAGAAGACCCAAAAAGGATACACAAGAGATGGCTCAAAGAAAAAAATTGGTCCCTATGGGTACATATGGTAGAGCTAGCAAAAAAAAAAAATATAGATCTAAAGCTTACAAAAGTTAAAGTACATTCAATTGACCAGTATAATAAAGAAGCAGATGCCTTAGCTAAGGAAGCTCTAAAATTTCTATCAATTAAATAGAAATATCTCACTTTACACAAAATTATAACTGAAATCAAGTGGCAAGGAGCAACTTTAGATGATCCAATTAGGTAGTTTCTCAAGAATATTGACAATAAAACAATACCTTATCAGTGGACACAACAAAACAGAATAGAGAAAAAATGGAGTCATTAGATTTCAGAACACTAAGCTTACACATGGAACCTAGTATAGGAAAGAATTAAAAATGGACATATATGGAACACATCTTTTAAACAATCTCAACAAAAAAGCTTTCTTATTAAACTAGCCAATGATGAACTATTCATCTTAAGTAACTTGGCTATAATAAGACTGAATCTATATAAGCAAGTAAAATGTATTGCATATAGTCAACAAGATGAAACTATAGAATACTTGCTAAAATGTTCAGTATATAAAGATCAGCTACAAGAGACATGGAATAAAAGAGTAGATGAAATCATTAGAAACTTCAAAGAACTATTATAGGAAAAAAAGAAAGAGACTGAAGAAAAAAATTCCAGGCTAAGTATTGATGATCATGAAGAAATAGGAGAGTTTGACAAGTGGATTGCTAAAATAGTAGAATAGACTTCTGGAACAAGTCAGAATATACTAAGTTTCTGTACTGGCCTTATAAGAACTGACCTTATCTTAGAAGTAGCAGATCTAAAATGTCATAATAAATGTATAGGAAGAATAGCAAGAAAGTGAATATTAAAAATACAAAAAAAAAGTTTGTAACTAAATCCAAAAAGAAGTTTAGAACAAGAGATATGAAAAGGTAATTGAATGGGAATGAATACAAGGAATTAGTAAAGAAGACAAAATAAAAAGACCTTGTTTATTAAATCAGAAACTATGCTCCTGAAGAAAAGAAATCCACTACCTGAAAAAAGAAACCTTGAAGATGAAAGCCTCCAAGAAATTTTAATAAGAAGAGTAGAGTATGGAATGAAATGATTGGGTTTTAAGCTCTGTCAGAACCTTACAAAGTGATCTGTAGTAGTGACCTGCAAGTAATAAAGTTAACAGTTGAAAGGGTTTTTATCTGAACTGTTAATGGAGCAATAAATCACTCTTGAAGTTGCACTTAGAGTTTTAATAATTCTTAAAATAGAAATGAGTGAGTTAGGTAGAGACTTAGCTTTAGTGATATATCTTTAATATAAAATATACATATATTTAATAAAGCATACATACCTAGCCTGACAAAAGGTTTAAATATATATATATATATATATAATTTAAAAAAAAAATATTCATTGGTATTTTATAATTAAAAATTAAAATCAATATTTTACAAAAAATTCAAGTTTATAATTATTTTTTAAAAAATAATAAAAAATATTTATTATTGAAATAACTATGTATTTTTTTTTTTAAAGGATAATAGAATCCAGTTTATTGACATTGATAAACAATATATATATAGTGTTTAACTGATAATTACAATTGATTCTATAATCATTCTTTTATGTTAAATCTACAGTTAATGTAATCATTTACCCCTTATGTCGATAAATCCGATTATAATCTCATGACACTTCCATAGCTTGTTGTCAAAAAAAACTCTACTACCCTACTTACCTATGTCTATGTTATTCTTCCATAACCCTCATTTCTATAGACCTGAGTTTGTAATATAGGATTCTTTCATATCTCATTTTGCTGAATATTCTTTTTATATTACTTATTACAGTATGTCTACAGAATATCCATATGGAATCTTAGATGTCATCTTGTCTTGTCAATAACCCTTTTTACATGATTTATTACAGTCTATCTATAGAGTAACCACATAGAGTCTTAAATAAATGTTAATTTTAATAGGGACTCTCTTCTAATTAATATACCTAGGCTCTATTAGTCTTCTCTTTTATGGTTTTGTACAAATTTTCAACCTATCTGCAGAAGCTTGATGAACCTATCTTGTGATAAGGTAACTTTAGCACTAAAACTAACTAAAGCATCTTATAATCTTTTTGAAATCCTGTGAGCAGACAGAATCTTGACCAGAGATAACAATAATTATCATTATAAAATGGATGCAATCTTCTTGTATTACCTAGGCTTATATGATACTATCTCACAGTGATATTGAACTTGAAAACAGTGTATAGTGACTTGGAAGTACTACCATTATACTATTGATCCACAAGTCAAAATAACTATAGTTTATTAATTATATTTTTAAGATTAATATATAATTTTTAAGTGAAAAATTAAATATTTTTTTTAGATAAATATATAAAATTTACAATGGTAAGAATAATTTATAGTAAAGAAGATCTGTGAATTTATAGCACAGTGGTAGTGCTCCCAGGTTACAATTACAAGATCCAAAGTTCAATATCACCTAAAGGTCAAGTTAAAAATATCACACATAATAAAAATAATTCCATTAAATAATAAGTTACTATTTGTTATTAGACATAATCTTAACTATCTTATCAATATCCAAAATAAAAGGATCCATTATAACACAGCATTATCTATAGTTGATCTTTATCAGATCAGGCTGGTCTATGGGTGTTGTAAACAATCAGTATCTTATTATTACCATGATAAGGTAAAGGAGGATGAAACTGATCTCGTAATCAATTAGGATAGAAATTAGATTGGCAAAGGTACTTTGACAATTTTACCGACCAATAAAAAAGTTGTCAAGTCAAGAAAGCTGAAGTTTTAAAGAGAGTAAAACATTATATCAGTGGGATACATAAAAGTATGGCCAAACTTGTCTATGGCATATTATCAGGAGACCTTGATAAGAGAAGCATTCATAAACTATAACAAAGTTTCAAAACTGGAGAAAAGTTAAAGTATACATAATGGTCTAATAATTAGATTACTCTATAAAATTGTTCTAGGAAAAATTAAGAGAGCATTGTATATTCTTTCCAGGAAAGAAACCAGGTAACTGAATAGGTTTATTTAGTATACTATATATAGAATAGTCTAATTACTTATTGTAATAGATAGTACATAGTTTATATTATCCTATAAATCAAATGTATACAAAGATACAGTATATTAACTATAAAAGATTAATAAAAGATATAGAGAAAAGTTCTAAAAAAAAAAAAAAAATCATAATAAAATACATAAAGACCTTCTCTACCTTTGAAACAAAAGATATATAAAGGTTTTTCATAATAGAAATGCTTATTTTTTTTTCTTTCCAGTCACTTATGGATCTCTTAGAACTATTATTTTTATGGGTTTCTGAGGAATTTTGTCTATCTTGATTTGACCCTAAATTTTAAGTAATACAAATTCTCATTAAAGATAATTGGCTAGTATAAAACATATTGATTTTAGGAAAAGTAAACAAGTTCCTATTAGTCACACTTATATGTTCTTATTATATATAGGAAAGAAAGTTTTAGAAGAAGTTCCCTTTTAACTATATATATTTGATCCCAGGAAACAGTTATATTATCAAAAGGTGGGATGGATTTGTACAAAAAAATTTCATTTCTTTTCTAAGTTCCTTAATTAATAAAAAGGTTTTCTAGAGTAGAAGCTAAGGTCTTTTAATTTCTCTTAAACTATCTCAATCTGATGCATGCTTAAATGAAGATTTATCTGATATTACAGGTGATAATAAAGAAGACTTTTTCTGAGATCTATATAAAGCAAAAAAGAATATTCCAATCAGACAAAACTTTTTTTAAGAAGAGACCATGAAATGAAACAAGAATCTTTTGAAGGGCTTTGAATTGTTTTTTATTTTTGCCTTTCTCAGTTTCAATTTCAACAATTTATTATTTTTTGGGATAATTAACAGTGACAAACTATTGGAAATGATCCTGATTAACTTAAAGATACTATGTCAAGCTACTAGAAGAGTATAATATTATCTTCTAAATCCGACTTGAAGTATTAATTAAGACTTAATTTTATTTAGTCCAAATTAACTTGATGGACATCACATATTTTTTAATTAGTATAGTTTTTCAACTTATAATATATAAAGATGAGTTAGTCATTAGTTTATAGATTATTTTAATATTTTTTCAAATATTTTAATAAAGATATGTCATTTCTATATGATTGTGAATTAAAAAAAAAAAAAAAAGATTATAGATAAAATATTTTTTTTTTAAACTCTCTGTTAGGCTAGTTATGTGTGCTTTATTAAACAACTGTAAGCTGTACATATAGTATGAATCGCTAAAGCTAAAACTTTAACTAGCTCACTCGTCTTAATAATTACTCTAAGTGCAACTTTGAAAGTGATTTTTCGCTTCTTTAAAAGTTCAGATGAAGACTCTTCCAACTTTTAATATCATTGCCTGCAGATCACTACTGCAGATCACTTTTTGCAGTTCTAACAGAACTCAAAACCCAACTATTTTATTCCGAATCTAATCCCTTTTAATAAGATATCTATAAGATCTTAATCTTCTAATCTTCCTTCTTCTATTAATGGAGCACTTCTTCTTTTTGGCGATGCAGTTTTAGGTTTTGAACCAGGAAAGCTTGAAGGTCTTTTCATCTTATCATTTCTTTGGATCCCCTGTGTTCTTTCCCATTCTATGATTTTTTCGCATCTTACATTCCAAATCTTCTTATGGAATTGATTATATACTGTACTCTGCATCTTTTTTATCCATTTTCTTGCTTCTTTTTCGATTCTTTTACCATGGCATCTAAGATTTACCATCTCGAGAACAAGGTTGCTTCAAGATTATAAATAAAATATAATATATACTATATTTACATAAAAATAATAATTTTTTTTGCTAATCCTCTAACTACATACAAAAAAAATATTCAAAAAAGTTTTTACACTTTTTTGTTAATAAAGTTTTAATACTTTTCTTAAAACAACTTGAAATATAACTTCAAGAGTTATTTTTATACTTCTTTTTTATTTACAAATCATTTTATTCAAAACTTGATTTCCAGTGATCTAAAAATATTAAGCAACACCTTTGATATTAATGACAAAAAAGTTCTTAAAGAAAAAAAAACCAATTTAAAGTACTTAAAGTTCTTTTAATTTTTAAAGTAAGAGATTTATAAAAATTTTCTATAGTAAAAAGATTTTTTTTTTTTGATTGTCTTGATCTTTTTAGAACTTTTATTTTTATAGTTTTTTAGGAAATTTTGTCTATTTCAGCTTGTTATGGATTTGAAATAACATAAATTCTTATTATAGATAATTGCCTAATATGAAACATATTAGTTTTTAAAATATAAATAAATAAATTTTTATTAATCTATTTATATGTTTTGATAATATTATTAATAATTAAAAAAAATATTTCAAAAATATTAATTTTTAAAAACTAAAGTTTTATAATAAAAATATTTATAATATCAAAATATTAAAAAATAAATAAGATGAATTGCAAACTTTTATCTTTTCTAAGTTTTTCAAATAGTAACAAAGCTTTAATAAACAAAAGTTGAGATCTAAATATTTTTCTTAAAATATTTCAATTTAATATTTATTTAAATGAAGAACTAATTAACTTGATTTATTTAATTATATAGGTAATAACAAAAAAATTTTCTTTTAAAATTTAAGTAAAGCAAGATAATTATTTCAATTAAGAAAATTTCTTTTGAAAAGATATTGTTTTTGTTATTAAACTTTTTTAATGAATCTTTAATAGTCTTTTTTTTTTTACTTTGTTATATCTTTTTTTCTTTAATCTTAGCCATTCATAATTTTTAAATCAATTAATAATGATAAACTATTATTGATAATTTTAATAAATAAAAAAAAATTTAATTTAATTAGAGAAATATAATATTTTCTTTAAATCAAACTTAAAGTACTTTTATTTGAAGATTAATTAATTGTATTAAGAAAAATCTAGATCTTTAATTAATTTCTAAATAAATATATGTCTTTATAACATAATTACAATTTAAAAAAAAATATAAATTATATATAAATAATATATATATATAAACCTATGGATTTATATCATAGTAATAGTGCTTCCAAATTGCAATTACAAGGTTCAGAGTTTAATATCACATAAGGGTCAAGTAAAAATACTACATCACAATGAATTCAATACTTTATTGAATGATAATAAATATTATTGGGCATAGACCTGATTATCTTACTGATAATCGAAATAGAAGAATTTGCTATCACATAGTATTATCTATAGTTAATTTTTATTAGATCAGTCAGTTTACTAGTATTGTGAGACAATTAGTATCTTATTAATATCCTGATAAGATAAATGTAAATAGAGTTAATCTTATGGTCAATCAAAATGAAGACTAGATTGACATCAGGTACTTTAATAATTTTTATCAACTATAAAAAGTTGCTGCAAGTCAAGAAGGTTGAAGTTTTAAAGAGAATAAATATTGTACTGATAAGGTGCTTGAAAGTATAATCAATTGTTATAGCTTATTATCAAGAGATCTTAGTAAGAAGTAAAATCCACAGATCATGTCAAAGTCTTAAATATGAGGATAGGTTAGAGCAAATACAATAGTCTGATAACTAGATTATTCTATAAAATTGTTTTGTGTTATATGGTTTTTCTTAATGGACTAGTTAATATATATAGTATATAATACCTTTATTATATAGTACATAAAATCATTATATATACTACATTATTTTTAAGTAAATAAAAACTATAGGGGTAATTAATAAAATGATATCAAATATGTTAAAATATTTTGGGTCAAAATATAAATAAAAATTAATATAGTTAAATAGATTAGATAAATAGCATATGTAATTAAAAAACCTGCTACTATTTAATAAAGATTTATATTTGTCAGTTATTTTTTTTTTTTTTTTTTTTTTTTTTTTAAATTAACCCTCTGTCAGGTTAGTTAGGTGTGCTTTATTAAACCTTTGT